>ML307769.1:47425-254439 GCA_005239505.1 Nicotiana paniculata | reverse complement strand
ATATATATATATATATATATATATATATATATATATATATATATATATATATATATATCAGGCGGGACGGGACGTGATGGAATGGGAAAGGTGGGATGAGACGAAACGGGACGGGACAAATGGGACGAAATGGATGTCCCGTCCCATTCCGTGTCCCATTTAACATAGGCCCATCCCATTTAGAATTAAGTGGGACAAAATGGGACGCGGGACGAGACGGGACATCCCATCCCATTGGACAGCCTTAGGTCTCAGCAATGTAAACAGCCAACATTTGCACTCAAGGTGCAGCAGTGTAGTATAAGTACAACCGACCTCATGTACTGAACAAGTAACAAACACCGTAGGTTGAAAGTAGTAACGAGCTTGAACAAAGGACGACAACAACATTTCATAACAACGTAAAGCAAGCAAAAAAAAAAAGTGTTCAGAGATGAAATGCACAGCTTATTCATAGTTTTTCGAAAAATAGTTCCGGTTTTCAAGTATATCAGTGAAAACCAAAATCCTTTACTAAAATCATAAAAAATATTAGTAAATTTGAAAACAATAGTTTTCCCCAAAAATATTTTCAAAAATAAACAAGATGTTCCATTTTTATTTCCAGGTAGCCCGTGTAACATATATAACTATGCTCATACGTCAATATGTGTGAGAAGTCATGAATGACGTGATATCGTACACCATGAGGAATAAATGCATCTATATGCCTGTATGTCATATGTCCATGTCAATGCCATGTATCTCAGTGATGAACTCAATGTACTCACACTCTCGGAGTACTCAATCTCACTGCCTCACACTTTCCACTCATCATGCTTAACCACTCAGTAATGTATATAGCCAATCCGGCCTGAGGAAGATCCATCTCGGAATATATACATCAACTAACCCTTAGTCACTCAGTACTGAGTAGGGCCTCATCCAGCCCACGGGGAAGATCTATCTCCAGGTATATAAATGTTTCGGACAAGATCCATGTCTAGGGAAGATCCATCCCTCAATATAATCAATCGCGCTCACTGGGGGTGTGTACAGACTCCAGAGGGGCTCCTTCAGCCCAAGCGCTATACCAAGACAATCATGGCATAAATCAATATAATATGTTGCGACGTACAACCTGATCCCGTTATATCACTCACACTCAAGCCCTCGGACTCACAATGCCATGAAACTAGCCCAAAATGATGATAAAAATGTGTACATAAATGGTACAGAGACTGAGATATAATATGCATATGAATGCGTATGACTGAGTATGTAATGCAATGAAAGCTGGTAATTCAACAACATAAATGACCTTTGTGGGTCCCAACAGGATAAACATGTAGCCTAGACATGATTTCTAACATGGATCACAACTCAATAGCTAAAGAACGTAGAAGTTTCATAGTTACAGGTAAGACTAGGTAACTACACAATACCACATAAATAACATAGTTACAATTTAAACGGTGCATGCCCACACACCCGTCACCTAGTATGTGTGTCAACTGAACACCAATCACATAACATGTAATTCAGGGTTTCATATCCTCAACATCAAGTTTAGCAGTGTTACTTACCTCGAACAAGATAATTCTAAACCGAGCAAGCCAAGCGATGTTCCAAAAATAACATCATGTGCATAACGACCTCCGAATCGATTCTGAATAACTTGAAAACCAAAACCGATGATTTGCATAAGTTATAATACATGATACCGAGCTACTCATTCCCCCAAACTACTGAGTGAAGTGCAAATTCTCAAAACATCCTCCCCCACTTAAACATACGTTCGTCTTCGACGTGCCAAGAGTTATTCCCAAATCCATCAAACTGTCGTACAACCTTACCATGCACATACCCCGGGGTGATCCCACATCATCCTATCCCATATAGGCGTGATATCACAACATAACTAGAATTTCATAATTCAACCCAGCCCATAAACCTTAGAACCAAATTTTCAACATCCGTAATTTCCTACAAGACCCAAACCTCGCAACCTGCATACTATATAAGTCTTGACAAGCTGTACCAAGTCGTAACCATAACCCAAGATGCAATCGCACGCTATACCACATAACTCAGATACTCGTAGCAATGATTCTAATCATAGTAGCTGCTCAAAACAACCCAATACGGGTAATAAACCTCATATCAAACAAAACCTCATTCTAAAACCATCGTACTCTGTCTATGATGAAAAAGACACGCAAGAACTCATAACTACTTATCAAATCAATAAGTCATAGAGCTCCATCTCTTTCGATAAAGAACTATAGACAATTTCTAAGCCGAATTCCGATATTATCCTTCCAAATATACGACAATCCAATATGATAGCACCCATCCTAGATCCAACGACCTCGTCTTATCAAAAACAATCTACTCTACATATATGCCACATCGATACGATATAAAACCATAACCCATGCAATCTGTGCACCAATAAGAAACATTTCAAATGTACTCAATCATGAAAATTACTCAAACGAGAGAACTGTCCCGCAAGCTTAACAAGTACCACCACAACAAAATGCTGAAAATCCATCACACACCGTAGAACCGTAACACATGGATATATCACAAAGTATCATACCTCAACATGACTCCGCTACAACCCGTGTCCCCATCCAAACATTGGTCCATATTATCTACCTCAAGCCACCCTGCTCAAAATCAATAACCACACGCCATTCGACATCAAGTACTCAAAGTGCATTACCATACCTACGAAGGAGCAAATGACACATTGTCACATCAAACCCGAAAGAACATAACCAATACACAATCAATTATGCAATACCCAAATTCCCATCTCGCTCAAGTTCTACTATAAAGTCCAAATAGGACCGCACCATGTGTGCACATAACCAATACATCACAACCCCTCATAGTATGGAAGGGTAACTCATAAAACAAATTGAAATATGAATAAGCTCAACTCTAACTGAATGGCACTTTCCTCAACAATAGCAGTACGAAGTCAACCAATTTGACCCAGTGTAGAATACACATCCTCATTGGGCCTACTAATGGACCCCCAAATCAAATCCGATCACCCACAAATAGATATATAATCATCTGAAGGTCCACAATGATTGAACCATAACACTTACTATCATTTGGCTAGCTCTGGCCACAACTTCCTAGTCCACAATCACGAAACAATCTGCCTCTAAGAACTCTCAGCCTCCAAATCCATAGAACACACGAATCACTATATCCTATCCCAACTCCGTCGCCCGAATGTCTAACGCATCTCTCATACACAATAATCCCGTGAGGAATACTTCTGTAATTCTTCCGTTCCACATAGCAGAATTTGAATATTAGTAGTCGATCAACCAGGAGAGTGTCACAATACCAATAAAGTATACATATATCAAAATACAGTGCCCCTTCTGAAATGTACACTCTCATCAAGCAATTCCAAATAGTAATACCATTAACCTAGTCATCTGAAACCGTCTATGATGCTTAAGAATTCAAGATCTTCCTTTCGAAACCGAATTGTGACCTTGCACATACCAATCTTAATCCTACACAACACAACACATATTATGCCATCATGTGAAGAATATAAGGACCTCATAATTAACTTTGAGTCCCAAGCAGAATACATACCCGATTGGTCAGAAACCTTCCATTTGATCTCATCCAGGAGAAAATCACAATACACATGTTCCACATACCGGTAGGAAATATACACCTCGAACCATTGTAGAGACTATTGAGGACATCTTGAAATCCCTTTGCACATAATCAAATTATCAGGACCGAATCCCTCTAACTCAACCAAGCCATGCAGGTCGCCAAAACCCAAGAGCATTGCCACCAAGCACCTGTAGAGACTCACCATGTAATAAGAACGAAGAGCTAATCATGTCAATTACCATGCTGATACAACCTATTACCAAGCTGTCCTATTTCTCCTAGTTCCCTCCGAATTACCCTCAAGTTGACACTTATCCTTGTCAGAACACCACGATCCTTATCCTAAACCCACCTCACGAGATCCTAGCGTAAAACCACACCGCCCTAAGGCCCATAAGCCGCTGAATTCTCTCTTAACCACCCCAAAAGTACCACAACCAAGATACCCACTTTGAAGAGATCTTTTGTGAATCTAAAGCCGTTTATTTCACCCTCCTGAATGTTGAAATGTAGAATCCATAGTGATATAGAAATGTCACAAGTCGCGACACCATCCAATGTAAATCTCAGTTTCTGGCCATATACAATTCCTGAAATTCCCAATTACTACATATAAATCTTGAATCCATTAGAACCATTCTCGAGATTCATCCACTCTACTCCAATCTCAATTAAAATGACTAAATAGTCCAAGTGACTTGTTCCCTATTAGCACACCAACATCCTAAGAAGTAATCCCACATTAACGCGACTAAGAAAATTCCTACTCCGTGCACACCACATCCTTCACGAATAACCACTCAATCATTCCATGCTTTCTGTATACCCGTAGAGTGTAATACAACCGGTATCCAAAAACTCCTTTACCCGAGTCATCCTCGACCTCAACCTCTGCAAGTCATAACTGATTCATAATTATACCTCAAACCGAAACCAATACAACACATAACTTTGCAATCCAGTCGCTGATAGCGGACCCTGAACTTAGCCCAAAGCCATAAATCAAAACACACCATAACTCACAGTGCCCATACTTTATTATTTCCATAATATCGCAGTGAGGTTCAACTAAATCCTTCATGAGCTCCTGTAACACAAACCATCTAATACTTTAAATTAATAGCAAATCTCGCATTCACCCTTGTAACAGTCAGGCAAACTCCCACAAGCGATCCAAACTCAAATTGTGACACGTATAATTCGCTGGTAAAGGAGAACTCTCTACAAAAACAACATAGGGATCACGCAACCTCAGGACACCCCACAGGAGATAACGCATCTACTTTGCCTCAAACTGACATCTCTCTATACCCTTCCACAATCATAACTGTTACATAATCATTTAATCTTCCTAAGTCTGAACTCAAAACACGACATGAAAATCTACTTTGCTCCACAACTAAAAAACATGAAAAATCCTTCAACACACCCATAATCGGGGACTATGTCGCAAATCAAGACAAAAATCAAGCACCCAATGGTTCTTTCTAGATCTCAAGAAAAATCTCCTCGTCACATTCAAACAATCTGAACACATCCCTCAGTCATATTATACTCATCATATAGCCATCCAAAAACTCATCGAGCCACAAATACCACTCATAGGAACACTACCAGAAGTATAAGTCCAAAAGCACGTGCTCACACAATCACAATCTCCGTGCTCAAGCTACAGTGAAAACTCGACCTCAAGTCCTCTGGACTAGCCCACCATCTGCACACCGAAATCACATCTCGCACCTCATCCATGGAATCACAAGTCATCGATGCAGAGCTGATACCGAGCGCTCACATGAGCATATGAATGCATAGAAGGAATTTAAAGAGTTACGCTTCAAGCTGAATTAATACCGCACGATAAGGAAAGAAAGATAGGAAATATATCCTAAATGTCCAGTAGCCTCTCAAAGATAGATATATACGTCATCATACCGATCCGCAAGACTCTAGGAGATACCTGCTCATGACTTGTAGAACCTATGAACCTAGAGCTCTGATACCAATCTTTCACGACCCAAAATTCATCCAGTCGTGATGGCACCTAACCCAGCCCGCTAGGTAAGCCAATTTAACACTAACCAATTCCAATAACAACTAATAAGGCAATTAAATAACTAAATATCTAAATCTGATATACTCCCCAAGGATTGGTAGTACAAATCATGAGTTTCTAAGATTAGAATTTACAAAGCTGGTATGAATAAATACATTATCTATTCGAAAAGTACATAAAAAAATTTATATATTTGAAGGCTACAATAAACAAGGGGCAACTACAACCGGAGCGCAGGTACATCTTCAAATCCATCTCTCGTCGATCTCAGCAATGTCAGCAACCAACATTTGCACGCAAGGTGCAGAAGTCTAGTATGAGTACAACTGATCACATGTACTCAATAAGTAAAAAACCTAACCTTAGGTTGAATGTTTTGACGAGCTAGAACAAAAGTCGGGTCAAACACCAATATCCAACAACAATTCATAACAACGTAAAGCAAGTAATAAAATATGTAATTCAGAGATGAAATGCTCAGATTATTCATAATTTCCCGAATCCTTTGCTGAAAACCCAAAGTTTCAAGTATATTAGTGAAAACCCAAATCCTTTACTGAAATCGTCAAAAAAATGAGTAATTTGAAAACAGTAATATTTTCCAAAAATACTTTCAACAATAAATAAGATGTTCCATTTTTCTTTCCAGGTAGCCCGTGTAACATTTATCACTATGCTCTAATGTCAATATGTGTGAGAAGTCATGAATGACGTGATACCGTACAACATGAGGTATAAATGCATCTCTATGCATGTATGTCATATGTGCATGTCAATGCCATGTAGCTCAGTGATGAAATCAATGTACTCACACTCTCAGAGTACTCGATCTCACTGTCTCACACTTTCCATTCATCAATGCTCAACCACTTAGTATTGTATATGGCCAATCTAGCCCAGGGAAGATCCATCCCAGAATATATACATCATTTCACCATCAGTCACTTAGTACTGAGTAGGGCCTAATCCAGCCCGTGTGGAAGATCCATCCCTAGGTATATAAATGTTTCGGACAAGATTCATGTCCAGGGAAGATCCATCCCTCAATATAATCAACCGCACTCACTAGGGATGTGTACAGACTGAGGAGGGGCTCCTTTAACCCAAGAGCTATAACAAGTCAATCATGGCATAAATCAATAAAACATGTTGCGGAGTGCGGCACAATCCCATCATATCATCACACTCAGGCCCTCGGCCATACTCAGTCATCAATCTCTCCAGTCTCTTGGGCTCACAATGCCATGAAACTAGCCCAAAATTATGATATGATGTGTCAATTAATGATACAGAGACTGAGATATAATATGCATATGAATGCGTTTGACAGAGTATCTAATGCAATGAAAACAGGTAATTCAACAACAGATTCGACCTATGTGGGTCCCAACAGGATATGCATGTACCCTAGACATGGTTTTTGAAATGGAACACAACTGAATATCTTAAGAAAGTAGACATTTCATGGTTACAGTTAAGACTAGGTAACTACACAGTAGCACAGAAATAACGAAATTAAGATTTACACGGTGCACGCCCACACGCCCGTCACCTAGTATGTGCGTTACCTCAACACCAATCACATAATACGTAATTCGGGGTTTATACCCTCAACACCAAGTTTAGAAGTTTTAATTACCTCGAACGAGCCAATTCCAATACCGAGCAAGTCAAGCAATGCTCCAAAAATTCCATCACGCACGTAACGACCTCCAAACTGCTCGAAACTAACCAAAAATAACTCAAATACATCAAATAATGTTAAAGGAACCAATGAACCAATCCTAATCAAAAAAGGTAAAATCTTGAATCAAAAGCCTAAAATCGACCAAAAAGTCCAACCCGGGCCCACAACTTGGAACCCAACAAAACTCAAATAATCTGTCAACCCATTCTATTACGAATCCAACCATACTACTTTAACTCAAATCCGACTACAAATCGGTGTTCAAAACTTGAAAACTTTATTTATGAAGTTTTTGACAAAAACCCCTAATTTCCTCATTAAATTCATCAACCTATTGCTAAAAATGAAGATATATTCATGAAATATAATCAAAACTGAGGGTAGAACACTTACCCCAATCCTTGTGATGAAAATTGCTCCAAAAATCGCTTTGTTCCGAAGTATGATAAAAATGACCAACCCACGAACTTAAAGCATTCTGCCCTACGTTTTCCGCATTTGTGAACAGTAGGTCGCACCTGCAACCTTTGTTTATGCGTTGAAAACTCTGCTTCTGTGAAAAAGGCCTTGCCCAGCAACCCTTGACCTGGGATATCAAACTCTGTTTCCGCGAAGACTTCCGCACTTGTGCTCCCTATTCCTCGCACTTGTGCATCCGAACCTGCGCTCATTTCTCCTCTTCTGTGATATTTCTCTCCTAGCCTGCTCTCACTTCTGCGAATTCTCTAACGCTTCTACAATAATCGCACCTTCGCAAACCAACCGCAGGTGCAAACACACCAGATTTGGCACCAACAACTAGGCCAAAAATGATCCAAACAAATCCGAACCTCGTCCGAAATTCACCCGAGCCCACGGGATCACATCCGAACTTGGTAACAAGTACCATAACATAATATGGACCTTATGGAGGCCTCAAACCACGCATAACCATTTTTGAACGACAAAGCGCACCTCAAATCGAACTTAAAGAACTTTTAACTTTCAACTTCAAAAACTCGCGCCGAAACATAACAAATCGACTCGGAATGAACCCAAATTTCGCAGACGAGTCCCAAGTGACAAAATGAAGCTATTCCAATTCCTAGAATCACAATCTAAATCCGACATCAAAAAGTCAACTTCTGGTCAAACTTATGAACTTTCCAAACCTTCAAATTTCCAATTTTCGCCAATTTGTGTCAAAAACTTTCTAGACACATCCAAATGCAAATTCGGCCATACGCCTGAGTCCAAAATCACCATAAAGGCCTATCAGAACCATCAAAACTTCGTTCCGGGGTCAAATTCACAAGAAGTCAAACTTGGTCAACTCTTCCAACTTAAAGCTTCAATAAAGAAATTCATTCTTCCAAATTGATTCTGAATAACCTGAAAACCAAAATCGATGTCACATAAGTCATAATACATCATACAGAGCTACTCATGCAAACTTCCAAGCGAAGTGCAAATGCTCAAAATGATCGGTCGGGTCATTACGATAAGAACCTATAAGGCATGCAAAAGTACAAATAAAAAAGGATAATTTTATTTTTGCGCCATCCTAAAAAATAATAATTGATATATAATTATTTTCAGCTGCCGTTCTAACATCCCAAGAAAAAAGACAAATAATATGTGAATACCCCTCCGTTTCCTTAAGTTGGAGGATGAAACAGAGAAGTAACGCTCATCTTGGAGAATATGGAATCAAGCAAGGGAAGTACTTAGGGGTTGTTTGGTTGGAAAAAAAAGTTATGCCGGGATTAGTTATGCTGGAATTAGTTGTGCTGAGATTAATTATTCTTGTGTAATTTTTTATTGACTATTTGGTATGTTAAATTAATCATGGGATTGTCAATTTTACTGATTTATCATGGGATAACTTATCCTGAGATTAGTATTCTACTCTCTGGCAAGTAGAAGTTATACTGGTACTATTCTTAATCCCGAAATAACTTATCCTAGGATTAATAACCAAACAAGGAATAAGACGATACTAAATTTTTATCTCAAGATTATTTTTGCTTATCCATCATATCAAACGACCCCTTAATGCAAATATTTATTGCCTCGAGATAAATACTTGATATGGTAAGATATTAGCCAACAAGAGGTTGTAGGGACGTAACTACAACTCTACAAGAAATGAGACCTTGCATCAACTTCTCTTGCACTAAATGGTAAACTTGATTTGTTTTGTGCACTTAGGAAACACCAGGTAATCATTGTTAGTAATCTGCATTGCTGTAAAATAAAAAAAAAATAATTTCTGAAAAAATACAGAAACAGTAAGAAACCTTATTAGCGCGGGATCTAGCGCGGGATTAGCGGCCGCGCTAGTGGAATATACTAGGGACAGTGAGAAACCTGACTAGCGCGACCACTAGCTCGTGCTGAGCGCGGGCGCGCTAGTCCAGGCGTCCTTAAGAAAATTATTCCCCTCAAGTACCCGAGGTGTTGGAATATATCCTCCTAGGATAGAATGATTTAACTCATCAGCGTATCGGTACCAAAAACTCCGGTGAACAGCGAACCACTCGAAGGCAGTAAAACACACTGGAATATTTTGTGTAGAAGAAGAAGAAGAAGAAGAAGAAGAAGAAGAAGAAGAAGAAGAAGAAGAAGAAGAAGAAGAAGAAGAAGATCAGAAAATTTAGTAAGTAAAAATTCTGGGATTCAAGGTATATTTATAGCCAATTTAGTACTGTTTCTGAAAAGGTTTTGCAACCTTTCAGAACAGCCATAGCTGTTGGAACATGTGTGAATCCTTTCAGAACAGCCATAGCTATTTTGAATAGGTATGAATATTGCAGAAAATTTAAAAATGGATTTAAAATAATCCAGGAAAGAAAACGGGTCGGACTGGATCGGGTTGTGGGTCACGGGTCATTCCAGATTCGAAACTTTTCCATTAATTAATTAATTAAATAATTTGAAAAGAATTTTGTCCAAAAAGATTAATCAATCGATCTTTGACCAAAACCAAATCCAAATCCAAATCCGAAGCTGAAGCCGAAGCCGAGCCGAGCGAGCGACGACGACGATGACGATGACGCGAGGCTTGCCTTCTTCTCAACTCTTTAAGAGCTAGAAGAAGAGCTTCTCTATATAGACACATAGATTTTCTTTCCTTCATCCAATGAGGGACAAAGTGCACTAATTCAAAATTTCACTTCCCTCCATTTCTTTTCCCACCATTTTCCATTCACTCTCTTTAAGCTACACCAAGCTTAAAATTAAGCTAGACTAAACTTAAAGACCAAAAATCCCCCACATGAATAGGGAATGGCTATAAAATAAATGAATGCACGGACGTGTGTGTGTTTTACATGCAAGAATTAATTGCATCTGGATAAGTAGGTTTCCCTTTGAACTTTCCGTAGTGAACTTAAATCGGATATACTTGGTCAATCAGTAGATTTGATATCTTTGAACCGTCGAGCTTTGTTGTATACCTAGACAACATAAGTCACACAATAAATCCTTAACCATCTATGGTTCTCACGATTGTGTTCGTTTCAGCCATGAACACCACCTGGTTTCATGAGTACTTAGAGAATGGGCCTTTACTTTCATTCCCCTTGAAGCGACTTACACTTCACACTCACATAGGTGATTCCTAAACGTGTAATCCTAAAGACACACTATCTGGTCATATCCTGCCAGACTTAGCAAATCATTAAAAAGCTTTAAGCTTTATTGACTCATCAAAAAGCCTTAATGCTTTACCTTTATTTCTGAACATTGTCTTCATCACGAGAATGGGTTGAGTTATTTGACAATGTTGAACCGTCATTCATAAATTTGTTTGATCTCTTTGAACCTAGCTCTGGGGATATCCAGTCTGATAGGTAGAGTTACCGTCATGATGACTTGTCCTAGGCCTTAACCCCATTCCCCTTAATGATCTTTCAACTGCCTCTCTAGATAGGCCTTTTGTAAGTGGATCCGACACGTTATCTCTTGACTTTACGTAGTCAATTGTGATAACACCACTAGAGAGTAGTTGTCTAACGGTATTATGTCTACGTTGTATATGACAAGATTTTCCGTTATACATAATGCTCCCTGCCCTGCCTATTGAAGCTTGACTATCACATTGTATACAAATAGGTGTTAAAGTTTTGGGCCAAAATGGAATATCTTCCAAGAAATTCCGGAGCCATTCAGATTCTTCACCGGCCTTATCTAAAGCTATGAATTCAGATTCCATTGTAGAACGGGCGATGCACGTTTGTTTGGATGATTTCCAAGACACTGCTCCACCCCCAATTGTGAAAACATATCCACTCGTGGATTTAACTTCAGATGATCCGGTGATCCAATTTGCATCACTATATCCCTCGATCACGGAGGGATATTTGTTATAATGCAAAGCATAGTTTTGGGTATGTTTTAGATACCCCAAAACTCGTTTCATTGCCTTCCAATGTATGTGATAGGGATTACTTGTAAATCGACTCAGTTTGCTAATAACACATATTATATCTGGTCGCATACAATTCATGATATACATCAAACTTCCCAATACTCTAGCATAGTCCAGTTGTGAGTCACTTTCACCTTCATTCTTTTGAAGTTCATAACTCACGTCAATTGGAGTCTTGGCAATTTTGAAATCCAAATACTTGAACTTGTCAAATACTTTTTCAATGTAGTGAGACTGTGATAATGCTAGACCTTGTGGAGTTTTGTGAATTTTGATTCCTAAGATCACATCAACAACTCCTAAGTCTTTTATGTCGAATTTGCTAGCCAACATGCGCTTTGTAGCATTTATATCTGACATGCTTTTTCTCATTATCAACATGTCATCAACATATAAACAAACAATGACTTCATGACCTGGAGTTAATGTAAATACATTTGTCGCACTTGTTGATTTTAAAACCACTTGCCAACATTGTTTGGTCAAATTTGGCATGCCATTGTTTGGGTGCTTGTGTAAGTCCATAAAGAGACTTATCAAGTTTGCACACTTTCTTTTCTTTACCAAGAAGCACAAAACCCTCAGGTTGTTCCATGTAAATCTCTTCCTCCAATTCTCCATTTAAGAAAGCTGTTTTAACATCCATTTGATGGATTTCAAGACCATACACGGCCACTAATGCCACTAACATCCTAATAGATGTTATCCTCGTTACTGGCGAGTAAGTGTCAATTAATCAAGGCCTTCCTTTTGTCTATAACCTTTGACAACAACTCTTGCCTTATATTTGTCAATAGTGCCATTAGCTTTCATTTTCCGTTTAAAAATCCATTTCGAACCTAAAGGCTTATTTCCAGAAGGAAGATCAACCAATTCCCATGTATGGTTATCCAAAATTGATTGAATCTCACTATTGACTGCCTCTTTCCAAAATGCTGAATCAGAAGACGACATAGCTGCTTTAAAAGTTTGAGGATCATTTTCAAGCAAGAATGTCACAAAATCTGGTCCAAAGGAAGTAGATGTTCTTTGACGTTTGCTACGCCTTGGATCTTCTACACTTGGAGTATTTTCCTTTGGTTCTCCCCGATGTCGTTTAGATCTTTCACTTAACGACTCGCATTCAGTTTTATACGGATAAATGCTTTCAAAGAATTCAACATTATCTGATTCCATTATCGTATTAACATGAATCTTGGGATTATCGGTAACGATAGCATATCCCAAAAAGTGTGTCATACCCGAGGTGCTTTCTGTCTACCAAAAAGCCTGCATAGTCAGCATCAAGATATCCCACAAGATCAAAATTACTACGTTTAGGATACCAAAGATAGAGGGTTGTGGTGACTTTAAGGTATCTCAAGATTCTCTTCACTAAAGTTAAGTGTGATTCCTTTGGATTAGCTTGAAATCTTGAACAAAGCCCTAGACTGAAGACAATGTCAGGTCTACTGGCAGTAAGATACAACAATGAACCAATCATTCCTCTATACAACTTTTGATCAATAGATGTACCATGTTCATCTACATCTAGTTTTGTGGCTGTTGCAATAGGAGTGTCAGTTTCCTTTGAGTCTTTCATTTTAAATCTTTTAAGCAATTCTTTCACATATTTTTGCTGATGGATCATAGTTCCATTTGAATTTTGTTTAATTTGTAAGCCTAAAAAGAAGTTAAGCTCACCCATCATGCTCATTTCAAATTCACTCCCCATTAGTTTAGCAAATTCTTTACTTAGATTTTCAGAAGTTGCCCAAAAGATTATGTCATCTACATATATCTGCACTACCAAGAGATCTTTACCTGTTTCCTTCAAGAATAAGGTGCTATCAATTTTACCTCTATTGTAGTCATGTTCCAGCAGGAATTTTGGAAGCCTTTCATACCTTGCCCTTGGAGCTTGCTTGAGTCCATATAGTGCTTTATCAAGCTTGTACACATGATCAATATTCTCCTTGTTTTCAAACCCTGGAGGGTGCTTTACAAACACTTCTTCATTGATATAGCCATTCATGAAGGCACTCTTGACATCCATCTGGTGAAGGGTGAATTGCATGTAAGCATCAAAGGCTATGAGGAGCCTAATTGCTTCCAACCTTGCCACAAGAGCAAAGGTTTCATCATAGTCTATTCCTTCCTCCTGACTGTATCCTTGAATCACTAATCTTGCCTTGTTTCTTGTAACTGTTCCATCTTCATCACGTTTATTCTGAATACCCACTTTGTGCCAATCACTAATCTATCAAAGGGTCTGGGTACCAGATGCCAAACTTGACTCCTATCAAATTGGTGGAGTTCTTCTTGCATTGCATTTACCCAATCTGCATCCTACAAAGCTTCAACAATATTTTTAGGTTCAATCAAGGGTAGAAAAGCATCAAACGCACACAAATTTTTCAAAGAGGATCTGGTTCTGATTCCAGATGTTGGATCAGTTATAATGTTCTCCATGGGGTGTGAGCTTTGATATCTGTGTGATTTTACAACCAACTAGGTATTATTAGAAGATCCTACAGTGTCTTGTTGCTGAGGAACATATCAGGGATAGGTTCCAATGAGGTTTGGAAATTAGTTTGTTGCTAAGTTCCACCTGGCATGTTTCTTGGGATGGATGAACATGTTCCAGCACCCGTTCCTTCCTCCAGTGTCGCTCCAGTTTGGTCTGAGTTTCTGACCATCCCAATTTCTTCATCTACTTGTTCCTGTCTCTCAGAGAGAATGTTAGTTTCATAAAAAAAAACATGCACACTCTCTTCAACACATATAGTTATTTTGTTATACACTTTATAAGCCTTACCATGTAAAGAATATCCCAAGAATAATGCCTCATCACTTCTGGGATCAAACTTACATAGGGGGTCTTTGCCATTGTTGTGCACAAAGCACTTACAGCCAAAAGCCCTAAGATGGGATATATTGGGCTTTCTACCTTTAAGTAACTCATAGGGAGTCTTCTCAACAAGTGGTCTAGTAATGCACCTATTTATGATGTAGCATGTAGTTTTATTGCTTCTGCCCCAGAAGTTATGAGGTACTTTACTAGAAAGAAGCATGGTTCTACCTATATTTTCAAGGGTTCTGTTCTTTCTTTCGACAACTCCATTTTGTTGTGGAGTTCTAGGGGCAGAAAAGTTATGATTTATGCCATGTTCATCACAAAATTCAGCAAACCTTGCATTTTCAAATTCAGTGCCATGATCAGACCTTATTGATGCAAGTTGATTTCCTAATTATTTCTGTATTTTTCTAACAAAAGAAGTAAAAATGTCAAATGATTCATCTTTAGATGTTAGAAACAATGTCCAGGTAAATCTAGAATAGTCATCAACAAGCACCATTACATATCTCTTACCACCTCTGCTTAATGTTCTCATAGGACCACACAGATCCATATGGACCAGTTCCATGATGGAACTTCCATCGTCCTGGTGGTACTTACCATTTTCTTGCTTTTTAAAGATGATCTTAACTGCTTCCCCATTGCACAAGCCTCACAAACTTTGTCTTCCTTGAACTTAATGTTAGGGAGACCTATCACTAGGTTTTTGGAGACTAGTTTGTTGAGTTGAATTAAACTAGCATGTCCAAGTCTTTTGTGCCAAAGGAGGGAATCGCTGTCCAACACACTCAAACAAGTTAATTCATTTTCTGATAGTGTGGACAGGTCTATGATATAGATATTATCCACTCTTTTTCCCTGCAAAATCATCTTGTCAGTGATAAGATTAATCACAAAACATTTTGTAGAAGTGAATGCAACCAGGTTACCTCTGTCACACAGTTGTGACACACTGATTAGGCTATATTTCAAGCCATCTATCAAGTAAACATTCTCAATGGAACGTGTGTCATCCTTACCTACCTTACCAACCCCAATAATTTCACCTTTCTTCCTATTTCCAAAGGAGACATTTCCTCCTTTGAGGTTTTCAAGTGAAAGGAACTGTTCCTTGTTCCCTATCATATGCTTTGAGTAGCCACTATCCAAGTACCATATTTGACCGCTCCCTTTCACTTGAACCTGCAAAAGAAAATCATGGGTAGTCTTAAGAACCCAAACTAGTTTGGGTCCTTTTCTATAAGAAAAAAGGATGAATTAAGCTTCTTCTGGCCCAATTTGGCAGCTAATTTTTCTTTCGAACAAAACTTTTATTCCTTTGACTTGCCTGCTCTTTTGCATTGCATTCAATTTTGTAGTGACCAGTCTTACCACAATGGGTGCAAATTTTGTTCTCAAGAAGTGTGAGGTACTTACTTTTAGGATCCCATTTGGGTAGTTGACTCCCAAAGCCAAGTCCTCTTATGTTGCTACTCTGATTTTCTTGAGCCATGTCAAGGCATCAGAAGATTTATTTCATTTGTATGTTCGATCCAATTCATGTTTGACCTTTCCAAGTTCCTCTTTTAGCACTCTTATCTGTTCATCTTTATTATACAACTCATCCTTTAGTCTGCCTACATTTTCTTCTAACATGAGTTGAGAGTTTTCAACTGTCTTCTTGCTAGTTCCTAGTTTCAGTTTTAAATTTTTAGATTTTAACTCTAGGACCTTAATTTCAAGTGGATGAACCTAGTTCTTCAAGGCAGTGTTTTCATTTACAGATTCACTTACTCTGAGCTCCAGGTTTTTACACTTTGCTTTTGACATTACACACTCCTTAGACAACTGTTCTTTTTCTTTATTTATTTCTTCAGAATCATCAATGAAGTCAAGTAATAATTCAGAGAGTTTTATTTGGATAAGAACTTAATCTTGTTTTTGAGATGAGATATGCTTACCTCTGATTCCTCATCTGATTCACCAATTGCCATGCGTGATTTCTCATCTCCATCATCTGATTCTTCATCTGAAATTTCTCCCCAAGCAACAACCATAGCTTTTGTTGATGTTGTGTTTTTCTTGGGATGAACCATTTCCTTCTCCCAGTTCCTTTGTTAAGATCTTTCCCTTTTCCATTCAACTTCTCACTGAGGACAGTTCTTGATGTGATGATCAGGTTTTCCACATTTGTAGCATCCCTCGTTGGTGTGTTTTTCTGGTGCCTTTGCCTTGTTGTAGTTTCCACCTCTTGAGATGCCCTTTTTCCTGATGAGATAGTTTTTGAATTCCTTGGTGATCATAGTCATTTCATCTTCCTCTAGATCTGTTCTCTCAGTGATTCTCAGGGCCAGACTTCTTTCCTTCTTGGGAGCATCCATCTTCATTGTATGCCTTCTAAGTTCATAGGCAGTGAGATTTTCAATTAGCTCATCCAATCTGAGGGTTACCATGTTCTTGGATTCATGAATAGCAGTGATCTTACTCTCCCAGGAGATTAGCAGAACCCTTGTCAAAATTTTTTCAACCTTGTCTTCTTCAAGGATAGTCCTTCCAAGATATTTTAGTTCATTTGTCAGAGTAGTGAACCTAGTGTACATCTCTTGGATGGTCTCTCCTTCCTTCATAGAGAAATTATAATATTGAGAATATAGTAATGTACCTCTGGATCTTTTCACTTGTGCAGTTCCTTCATGAGCCACTTGCAAAGTGTCCCAAATTTCCTTGGTAGTGGTGTAACTTTGAATTCTACTGTACTAGTCTGGACCAAGTCCACACACAAGCTACTTCTTGGCCTTGGAATTCTTTTCCCATTTTCTTAAGTCTTCAACAGTGCAGTCAGCTCTTGTCTTTGGCACATCTATTCCTTTAGCAGTCTTCTTCATGGTGGCAAAAGGACCGTCAGTGACTATGTCCCATAGTTCGTAGTCTTCTCTAATTAAGTGATCCTTCATCCTGTTCTTCCACCAGGAGTAGTACTGGCCATTCAAGAGTGGCGGCCTAGCAGTTGATTGTCCTTCCCCGTTCCCAGGTGGTGCACTCATCTTGATCTTTTCCTAAGATGTTAACCTCTTCAAGGATAACCTGCTCTGATACTAATTGTTATTTATATATGTCATACCATACAAGAGGGAGGGTGATTTGTGTGGTGACCAATTTTCACGTGCAGTAGTTATAGAAGAGCCAGGTTCTTCTATGTGTTTCAAATCCTACAGTTTGCGGAAAAATAATTGCAGAAAATAAAGGAACACAACAATTTTACGTGGAAAACACCTGGCTCAAAAGGCGAAAAAATCATGACCTACTTCCCAATAGGATTTTCCCAAACTCTTCACTAAATCAATGAGCCAAACAGCATTTAAAAAATAAACTCTTTTGTAAACCTAAGGATTAATTCTAAACCTTTGTGGAAAACTAGCCTATAGCTATTTGCGACAACCTTCAAGTTAACTCTAACTTGAATACTCAGTACCTATTACAAATGCTTCTAGATAAAGCTGAAAGATACACTTTGTAATCACCTACTACAAACAAACTAGGTTAAAAGACAACAGATGGAACTGGTTCTTCTAGCTGGTTCAAGCAGCTTCAGAATCGCACAGGAAATTCTCATACGAACTGCTTACAAAATTGCTTTGGTAATTTTGTTCTCAATTCTTGTTTTGCTTCTATGTTTGTGCGCACCTATTCAATAAGAACACTTGAAAATATATAGGATCAATAGAAAAAGAAATATACTAGAATTCGGATGCAACTCTTCCTTAGTGGAAGAGTTCTAGTTGATCTCAACTCCCTAGACCCTCTTCTATCTTGATTCTGTCCTTACTGAATAAGGAGTCCATCTCCCTATGAATTTTTAACCTTTTCGATCAGGAGATATATCTTCAGACCACTGATTGTGCTTATCTCATGTTTGCAATCACCTCACGTGCCATTTACTCTGCATGTCTATGTCTCCAGTGATGGACCTGGTTCAACTCTGAGTTCATTTGTCAATATTCAAAACCATTCAGCTTCTTGATCCAACATCTTAACTTTTACATCCATCACTATGTTGAACAAATTGTCAAAATAATTCTTCTCAATATGCATGACATGAAGGTTGTGTCGGAGAAGATGATCCTTCCAATAAGGCAACTCCCAAAATATACTCTGTTTCGTCCAATTATGATTAACACCATACCGGTGAATCTATAAGGTGGAGCCTCAGTAACTTTACCAAAGTTCTGGACCCTCTCCCAAATTTGCTCACCTGAATGTATCGGAGGTGGAGAATCATATTCCACTTTATTCTTTTTGAATGAATTTTTCATCCTTCTAAACTCATGATCATCATGCAACAATTGACGGTGACAATCAAACCATTATTTATTTCGGCCATGTTTCAAAGTGATCGCTTTACTATTTTCCATGCAGTAAGGACAAGCTAGCTTCCCAACAGTTATCCACCAGGACAACATTCCATATGCAAGAAAATCGTTAATAGTAGACATTAAATTAGCACGCAAATTGAAATTCTTCTTGGTTGATATGTCATATGTTTCAACACCATCATATCACAATTGCTTTAGCTCATCAACCAAAGGTTGCAAATCTACATCAATCAAACTTTTCGGATTACGTGGACCGGTTGGGCATCGTGATGGCACCTAGTCTTAGGGACTAGGTAAGCCTAACATATACTGAACAACAATAAATAAATAGCGTCTAATAGCTTAGAAATTAAATTATCTATAAGCTTAAAATTCCCAAAAACCGTAGTACAAGTAATAAGCCTTTATAGGAGTAGCTATACATAATAAAGACATCAGTGTTCCGAAAGTAAATGAAATAATGGAAACGAATACGATAGAAAGTGACTTCAGAGCCTACGAACGCCCAACAGGTACACCTTGAAGTCTCCGACCACACCGAGGGTAAGCATCAAAATCGACCCGATCCGAAGTACCTGGTTCTGCACAAAAAGATGTGCAGAAGTGTAGTATGAGTACACTACGGTGGTACTCGGTAAGTATCAAGCCTAACCTCGGTACAATAGTGACGAGGCCAGGACGAGACATTACGGAACATATATAACCTGCAGGATATGACTCAAATCAGCAAGAAAGGACTATCAAAGTAATACCGATAACAAAAGGCTATCAAGTTGCAAGCAGTAGTAATGATAAGAGGAAAAGGAAACACGAATGACAACAAGAATCCACCAGGTAAATCAAACAACATATTTGGGTTACGACCAAGCTTAAATGTGCTCAAGTAGAGAAAGCAATATCAAATCAACCAAACAAGTGTTTCTAGAACACGATTCCAATAATTCCAAAAACTCTTCAATACACACGACACCTTGTGCCCACATTTTTCCATCTCACTTCGCATAGCGACATCCACATTCCATTTGGTACATAATATCTGTGACAATTACTACTTAAGATGTTCAAGAGATTTCATCTATATATATATATATATATCATGAAGTAAATCTATAGTTTTTAGACCAAATAGGGAATCAGCGAGAAATATGAGGTTTGGTTTTAGAAATAAATTTAGTGAGGAAAATAACATTTTCACATTAAATTCAACATCGAATAACTATTGCATTTAATATAGAGTTTATTAGTTTCAAACATAATAGCAATTCCTTTGTAATTAAAATAAAACGTCATACAAGTTGAGAAGATTAAATTGAAAAAGCGGTTGAAGTAAAATATGACAACAAGTAGAAATAGTTAGTATAGAAATAATCAGCGGGTTCTAATTTAAAGTCACACAAGGTAACATGATGTTAGTTCTTTCATTTTTAAAACACTATCTTACTAACGACTCAGCAGGGCAACAGGTAATGACTCAACATAATAAATTCACTTTGAAAATCGGTAATTTGCAGAAATAAATAACTCAAGGGTCGAATCAGTATCTAGCTACAACCAATCCTTAAGTGAAATGTAAAACTACTGAATGACTTACACAGTCAGAGAGGAATACATAAACACATATATTGATGCGGGTGCATCCTGATCCCACCAATCCTCCCTTATTCCTCCTTAAAAATTACAATAAAAGTAAATAGTATATATATGTTGTAGCGTGCAACCCGATCCCACCATTCCTCCCTTATTCATCCGTAACAATTACAATAACAATAAATGTTAAATATATGTTGCGGCGTGCAACCTGATCCCACCATATATCATTATCAACATCATACTTCATCCTCATTATTCCATGTCAATTCACCCTTATTCCTCCTGTTGCGGCGTGCAACCCGATACCACTGAATAATCATATTCACCCTTATTCTTCCTCATCAATCCTCCCTTATTCCTCCTGTTGCGTCGTGCAACCCGATCCCACCATATAATAATATAAATCAATCAACCGTAATTAAACAACTCAATTACAATAAATTCTACAATGAAAGGTATGAGTACACAACAACAAGAGCACCACGTAACAATCAAAGGAATACAACGACCTTTACAAGCAAACAAGACACGTAAGGCACGTGATAACTACACAGGTATTCACAATAACTTGGACTTGTAACAACTGAGCACGTAATCATAGAATAACTCAACAGTTAAGAGGTAATAGGATAATAATGAAGGAAATGACAACAACCTAGGCATATTGAGGCCAAATAGAAAATAGGAAGCAAATAAGGACTAACAACATCATATAGAGCATGTGAGAGTAATCTAACAAAGGGGTACAACATTTTATGATAATTTACTTAAAAGTATGGAAAGAGACTAGGCAATCTAATAGGTCATACCACATATAAAATGTGTACCCACTCATCACCTTGCGTACACGACTTTCACATATCAAAATATCACAATTGACTCAATTCCTAAGGGGTGGTTTCCCCCCCCCCCCCACAAAGTTAGAAAAGATACTTACCTCAATTCGGCCAATTCAATACTCAATTTAGCTTTTCCTTTACCAATTCACCAACACTCGGCTCAATCTAGCCAAAAACAACTTAATTACATCAAACAATGCAAGGGAAAACAATTTCAAATAACAAAGCGATGATACTTATACAATTTGCAAAAAGTCAACACAAGTCAACTCCCCGGGCCCGCACCTCGGAACCCGACAAAATTTACAAGACCTTAACACCCATTCCGATACGAGTTTAGAAATGCCTAAATTATCAAATTCTGATACCAATTCGTCCTTCAAATCATGATTTTTACATTTTGAATGATTTCATTATATTTCCCCAAATTCCCAACTTTATGCAATAAATAGATGATAAAAATAGCAATGATTCATGAAATATGATAAGATTCGAGTAGAGAACGCTTACCCCAATGATTTGCTTGAAAAGCCCACGAAGAATCACCAAAAATCGAGCTCTAGAACCCCAAAATAGTGAAAATGGCAAACCCTCGGAATGGAGTACTATTTATTCTGCCCAGATCCTAAAGCATCGCGAATGCGTAAGAAGGCTCACGTTCGTGAAGAAAGAAAAATGAAGGCTGCAAGGGTGAGCTTCGCGAACGCAACAGACGGCTCGCGAACACGGAGAGGGAAATTTGATGGTCCAAGGACTGGGTTACGCGAGCGCGAAGAATGGATGGCGTACCTTCGCGAAACTGGGAAGAAAGACGCGAATGCGAAGAGGAAGTAGTCACCAGTACCCAGCTCCCACTTTCTACTACTCGAACATGATTAAACAAACGCGAACGCGAAGAAGGGAAATGGCAGAACTTTGCGAATGTGAGAGTATGAATGCGAACGCGATGAAGGAATATTCCACCCTTTAAATTAACACTACGCGAACGCGAAGGCGAGGACGCGAACGCGATGAAGGAAACCAGGTAGGAGAAAACAACAGTTCAAAAATAGAAGGAAATGGACCGTAGCCATCCGAAACACACCCGAGGCCTCCGGGACCCCGTTTAAACCTATCAACCAGCCCGATAACCTAACACGGACTCGCTCGAGGTATCAAATCACATCAAAGAGATGAAACGACGAATCGAACTATGAACTTCCAAATCTTCCAACTTCGAAAATTCGTACCGAAACCAATCAAACAAACTCGGAACGACGCAAAATTTTACAGACAAATCCCAAAAGACATAACGGAGCTGCGCCAACTCTCAGAATCGCATTCCGATTCTTATATCACAAAAGTCAAATTCCGGTAAAATTTCACCGCCTAAGCTTTCAAAAACTAAAATCCTTCTTCCAATTCGATTCTGAATCATCTGGTAACTGAATCCAACCATGCACGCAGGTCGATATACCTAATGTGAAGCTGCTCAAGGCCATGTTCCATCGAACATAGCTTAAATTTTCAAAATGAACGGTCGAGTCATTACATTCCTCCCTCTTAAAACAAACGTTCGTCCTTGAACGTGCTAAGATTCGTCTCAAAGTCTTCAAATCACTAAATGCACACTTCCACATACACCCGCTGGTGATCCCACGTCACCTTAATCTACATGAGCCTGATGACACCATTTCAACTGCAATTTAGTTTTTCTACTAACAACGATAAGTCTCATACCTCAAATTCTCACCTCCTATTCATTTCCAAAAGATACGATTCTAAATCCATATCTGGTATCTGTCTCAACCAGCTACATCAATTCATGCTACTCCCAAAAGGTACGACCACACAACATAACACACCACTCGTAGGCTTATAATAACACTTCTGATCACAACAGTTGCCCGAAATAATTTCAGCATCGACAATTAGCCTCATATCCGATAGAACTCTGTTTCAAACCTCCATAACACTGATAATGATGCAAGAAACATGAAGACCTCATAATTAGACACCCGAATCAGCAAGCCACAACTAACACCACCAGTTACATACCCTACAAGCTAAAACTCAAGAAGCACGGAACGAAAATGACTAAATATGAAAACAGAAACACATAAGGAAACTATCAAAAAATCCCGATAGGCACAACTCTCTATCAATATTAACCTACAAATGATATAAGAAGGAAAGCGTTAAAGCACATGAACAAATCACAAGGATCCCATCCTGATACAACTTCCACCGTGGTACTCACCCTAGTTCAAACCTATCGAATCACAAAAGATCACAAAGGTCTCTCCCTCAACTCTAAATCACATATCGAATATATATCATACCAATTGAAAACTTCCACTAACTCAGTTCTGCCAATAAGATCACAACACTCACTGAACTCTCACCCCCATGCGATAGAGCAAACCTCCGATCTAAGAACCTCCTTTCAGCCAATACCAGCAGCCCAACTAACAACTCATCAAAGGACCACATAAATTATCACCTAACAGGGTCCGTACACCCCACAAGAAATAGCCCAGGAATGAAGAAAAATAAAAAGAAAGCAAGGTACGAGGATTATTTAAGAAGTGCAATAGATATAATGACAAGGTACAATTTTATCAACTTATACCACAGAGGGAAAGCAAAGAGCAATATAAACATAAGGAAAGAGCATCCCACATAACATCCGATGCGGCGTGCAACCCGCTCCCAATACTCATCAAGCCAAAGTGCTCGGTTTCACTAATCACATAAACACTAAAGTCAAGCACAGCAGCGTGCACAAGTATAACTGTGGGAAAATGAATAGAAATAAATAAACATGGAAGAAAGCAAGCACAACCAAGGTGCAATGAGCAAATCAACATCACGAGGGCTATCCCGCCCACATCGCCATAAGGCCTGAATGGAATTACAACATGCGTGGAGAATAATCATACAACCTCACAACCCATCACAACATAAGAGAGTAGCACATAACATAGGTTAAGGGCACAAATAATATCCATTCTACCCGGTAACATAACCGTGATATCAAGCTCACAAGATTACCCAATCCTGATTTGATATTCATTTAGGAGAAGACCATAATGTACAACATATTCCTTATGCCCATAGCAGCCAGTCGAACTCAAGCCGTGGCCAACACCATCGGGAACTATTTGAGACTCGCCCGCGTGCAACTAATCTATCAGGACCGCATCTCCCCAACTCAACCGAATCACGCAAACCGTCCAACCCAAAAGTACTATCACAGATGCCGGTAAAGAATTCCCATTCAAAAAGGACCAATTACTTCCATTGTTATGCTGGCCCAACACCACAAAGATGACCCATTTCTTTGAATACTCCTTGTCTTTCCCCTGGGATAACACTTCTCCCCGTCGATACACAATGATCCCAACCAAAGCCCAATGCACAAAATCATATCACGAACCACGTAGCCCAGAAGCTCACAAACCACGGTATTCCTCTAAAGCACCCCGTAATGCCGCAAACAAGATGCTCATGCTGAATAGACCTCCGATGAATCTGAAGTTGTTTCTCCGACTTCCCTTGAATACTTAAAATATGGACTCATTAATGTCTTAGGAACATCACAAGACCCAACATCATCTCATGCAAGATCTCATATCTTAATCATATGCAAATTTCGTTACATATACACATCTCCAACCCAAACTGATGTAACACCTGACTCTGCAATCTAACTGCCACTAGTGGACTCCCTCACTTGGCGCGAAGCCATAGAAACAATATCTGATGAACCGCAAAACTAACTTTCATAGCCTGAACAACACCAATCACATAGTACTCATAGTCATCTACTATGCACACGTCCATTCTCGTGACATTCAAACCCGCTCCCGCTAGTGCCTTAAATGATAAAAATGCATCTTCCACAGAGTTGAAACCTCATGCGAACAAAATATTCTCCAATACCACCAATTATCCCCAAATCAACATCCACCTCATGGCCTTACCACAATGGTGCCCACTCATCAACTAATTAAACCATCCAAGCTCGTACTAATCAACTAGATTCCAGAACCCGCTGCACCCCCCTATGAGAATAAATGAAGAGTCTCTTAATAACTCTGCATTCTTAGTTTGGACTACACGTTGAGACAATGTTTGAGCATCCCTGACTCCTTCATAGTCCATCCACCGCATCATGAACGGTTGGCGCATAGCTGATATCGGGTGCGCAATATGATACACGAGTGAATGCCAATAAAATGACATATGATATATGCTTCAAGCTGAATCAATGTCACACTATAGGAAATGAAAGAGGTGAAATTTCTTAATAGTTTCCGTAGCCTCTCGAAGATAAGTACATACGTCTCCGTACCGATCCACAAGACTCTACTAAACCTTCTTATGACTCGTGGCACCTATGAACCTAGAGCTCTGATACCAACTTGTCACGATCCAAATTTCCCTCTGTTGGGTATCGTGATGCAACCTAGTATTAAGGACTAGGTAATCCTAACATATACTGAACAACAATAAATAAATAGCGTCTAACAACTTAGATAAATTCTCTATAAAATTAAAATTCCCAAAACCGGTAGTACAAGTCATAAGCCTTTCTAGGAGTAGTTATACATAATAAATACATCACTATTCTGGAAATAAATGAAACAATGGAAAAGAATACAACAGAAAGTGACTTCAAAGCCTACAAATGCCCAACAGGTACACCTTGAAGTATCCAGCCACACCGAGCGTAAGTATCAAAACTGATCCGATCTGATGTTCCTGGTTCTACACAAAAAGATGTGTAGAAGTGTAGTATGAGTACACCATGGTGGTACTCAGTAAGTATCAAGCCTAACCTCGGTATGGTAGTGACAAGGCCAGGTCGAGACACCACAAAATATATATAACTTGTAGGATATGACTGAAATCTAACAAGAAAGGACTATCAAAGTAATGGCGATAGCAAAAGGATATCAAGTTGCAAGTAGTAGTAATGATAAGTGGAAAAGGAAACATGAATGGCAACAAGAATCCACCAGGTAAATCAAACAACAACATATTTGGGTTACCTCCAAGCGTAAATGTGCTCAAGTAGAGAAAGCAATATCAAATAAACCGAACAAGTGGTTCTAGAACACGATTCTAATAATTCCAACAACTCTTCAATACACACGGCTCCTTGTGCCCACATCCTTCCATCTCACTTCGCATAGTGACATCCACGTGTCATTTGGTACATAATATATGTGCCAATTACTACTTAAGATGTTGAAGAGATTTCATCTATAGTTTTTAGACCAAATAGGGAATCAATGAGAAAGATGAGGTTTGGTTTTGGAAATCAATTTAGTGAGGAAAATAACATTTTCAAATTAAATTCAACATCGAATAACTACTGCATTTAATATAGAGTTTATTAGTTTAAAACATAATAACAATTCCTTTGTAATTAAAATAAAACCTCAGACAGGTTAAGAAGATTAAGTTGAGAAAACGGTTGAAGTAAAATATGACAACTAGTAGAAATAGTAAGTATAGAAATAATCAGTGGGTTCTAAATGAAAGTCACACAAGGTAACATGATGTTAGTTCTTTCATTTTTAAAATACTATCTTACTAACGACTCAACAAGGAATGAGGTAATGACTTAACATAATAAATTCACTTATAAAATCGGTAATTTGAAGAAATAAATAAATAAATCAAGGGTCGAATCAATATCCATCTACAACCAATCCTTAAGTGTAATGTAAAACTACCGAATGACTTACACAATCAGAGAGGAATACATAAACACATATATTGATGCGGCGTGCATCTCGACCCCACCAATCCTACCTTATTCCTCCTTAACAATTACAATGAAAGTAAATAATATATATTTGTTACGGCGTGCAACCCGATCCCACCAATCCTCCCTTATTTCTCTGTAACAATTATAATAACAGTAAATATTAAATATATGTTATGGCGTGCAACCCGATCCCACCATATATCATTATCAACATAATAATTCATCCTTATTACTCCGTATCAATTCACCCTTATTCCTCTTATTGTGGCGTGCAACCCGATCCCACCGAATAATCATATTCACCCTTATTCCTCCTCATCAATCCTCCCTTGTTCCTCATGTTGCAGCGTGCAACCCGATCCCACCGAATAATCATATTCACCCTTATTCCTCCTCATCAATCCTCCCTTGTTCCTCATGTTGCAGCGTGCAACCCGGTCCCACCATATAATAATATAAATCAATCAACCGCAATTCAACAACTCAATTACAATAAATTCTATAAGGAAAGGTATGAGTACACAACAACAAGGGCACCACGTAACAATCAAAGGAATACAACGACCTTTACAAGCAAACAAGACATGTAAGGCACGTGATAACTACACATGTATTCACAACAACTTGGACTCGTAAAAGATGAGCACGTAATCATAGAATAACTCAAAAGTTAAGAGGTAACAAGATAATAATGAAGGAAATGACAACAACCAAGGCATATTGAGGCCAAATAGCAAATAGGAAGCAATAAGGACTAACAACATCATATAGAGCATGTGAGAGTAATCTAACAAAGGGGTACACATTTTATGACAATTTACTTAAAAGTATGGAAACATATTATGAAATCTAACCGGTTAATACCACATATAAACGGTGTACCCATTCGTCACCTTGCGTACACGGCTTTCACATATCAAAATAGCACAATTGACTCAATTCTTAAGGGGTGGTTTACCCCACACAAAGTTAGACAAGATAATTACCTCAATTCGGCCAATTCAATACTCAATTTAGCTTTTCCTAAACCAATTCACCAACGCTCGACTCAATCTAGCCAAAAATGACTTAATTACATCAAACAACGCAAGAGAAAAATAACAAATCTATGATACTTATACAATTTACAAAAAGTCAACAAACGTCCACTACCCAGGCCCGCACCTCGGAACCTGACAAAATTTACAAGACCCGAATACCCATTCCGATACGAGTTTAGAAATACCAAAATTATCAAATTCTGATACCAATTCGTCCTTCAAATCATGATTTTTACATTTTGAAAGATTTCATAAATTTTCCCCAAATTCCCAACTTAATTCACTAATTAGATGATGAAAATAGCAATGGATTCATGAAATATGATAAGATTCGGGTAGATAACACTTACCCCAATGATTTGATTGAAAAGCCCACGAAGAATCACCCAAAATCGAGCTCTAGAACTACAAAATGGTGAAAACGGCAAACCCTCATAATGGTGTACTATCTATTCTTCGCAGATTCTAAAGCAGCACGATCACAAAAGAAGACTTGCGTTCACGAAGAAGGAAAAATAAAGGCTTCTAGGGTGAGCTTCTCGAACATGACAGACGGCTCGCGAACACGGAGAGGGAAATTTGATAGTCCAGGGACTGGGTTACGCGAACGCGGGAAATAATACACGAACACGAAGAATGGGATGACATACCTTCGCGAATGCAGGAAGAAAGACGCGAATGCGAAGGAAGTAGTCATCTGTGCCCAACTCCCACTTTCTACTACGCGAACACGATTAAACAAAAGCGAACGCGAAGAAGGAAAATGGTAGAAATTCACGAACACGAGAGGATGACTGCGAATGCAAAGAAGGAATATTCCACTCTATAAATTAACACTACGTAAACGCAAAGGCGAGGATGCAAACGCGATGAAGGAAACCAGGTAGCAGAAAACAACAGTTCAAAAATAGAAGGAAATGGCCTCTAGCCCATCCGAAACACACTCGAGGCCTCCGGGACCCCGTCTAAACCTACCAACCAGTTCTATAACCTAACATGGACTCGCTCGAGGTATCAAATCACATCAAACAACGCCAAAACAATGAATCGCACCATGAATCGAACTATGGAATTCCAAATCTTCCAACTTTGAAAACTTGTGCCGAAACCCATCAAACAAACCCGTAACGACGCCAAATTTTACAGACAAGTCCCAAAATACTTAACGGAGCTGCGCCAACTCTTGGAATCAATCTCTCCATGATTTGTAATGACTCGACCAGTCATTTTGAGAATTTAAGCTTTGTTCGGTGGCGTAAGGTCATGAACAACTTCACATTGTGTATATCGACCTGCGTGCATGGTTAAGATCAGTTACCGGATGATCCGGAGTCAGTTAGAAGGAAATTTTTAGTTTTGGAAGCTTAGGCAATGGAAGTTGACCAGAGGTCTGACTTTTGTATAAACGGCCTCGGAATGAGTTTTGGGTCATGTCAACAACTTCGTATGGTGATTTTAGATTTAGGTGCACGTTCGAAATAGGTTTTGGAGGTCGGTAAAGTAATTTGAGGTAATTCGGCGAAAGTTGGAAAACGAAGCAGTTTGACCACAGTTGACTTTTTGGGCTATCAGGGCCGGAATGAGATACCGAGAGTTGGAATAGCTCCGAGATGTCAATTGGGACTTGTCTGCAAAATTGAGCGTCATTCCGGGTTGAATTTATAGATTTCAGCACGAGTTTTGATATTTGAAGATTTGAAAATTCATAAGTTTGATTAATGGTGTGATTCAAGACCTCGACTGAGTTTCTGTTAGGTTATATGACTTGTTTGTGTGATTAGACGGGGTCCCGGGGGGCCTCGGGTGTGTTTCAGATATGCTTCAGGTCAATTTTCTTCTATTCTCCACTGGTGATTCTATCTTCTAGTTTTCTTCTATGCAATCGCATAGTCATAGACCCAATCATATAGTGTTTCCCTTACCCGCCCAGTCCTTCCTTCACTGCGTTCACATAGATACTTTCACGATCGCTGAAGTCTACTTTATCCTTCTTCGCGTTCGCATCTACACCATCGCGTTCGCAGAATAGAAAATAGGACTGAGAGGAGATGGATTTTCCTTCTTTGTGTTCACGTAGATTTCCTGTTCTTCTTTTCCGCGTCCGCATTCCCACTATCACGTTCTCTATGCACAACTGAACATTAGCCATTTTCTCTTTAACAACCCGGTCGGTCGTTCCATGAGATTTGCCCCGTTTCCCCCATTCCTGCTTTATCATATGTTTCTTGTCCTATTTATGTTGTGTTGGGTCGGTTGGTTCGGGTTCGGAGTGGTCTTGGTGAGAACTGAGACACTTAGTCTCTTAAATTGGCTTAATAGTTGGAAAAGTTAACTGGGAGTTGACTTATTGGTAAACGACCCGGAATGTAGATTTTATAGCTCGGACAACTTCGTTAGGTGATTTGGGACTTAGGAGTGTGTTCTTTATGAAGTTTTGATGTCCGGTGTAGAATTAGGCTTGAATTAGCGAAAGTTAGTTTTTGGCGATTTCCAGTCGGCAGGGGAAAATTGGCTATCGGGGTCGGAATGGAATTTCGGAAGTTGGAGCAGGTTCGAGATGTCATTTTGGATATGTGTGCAAATTTTCAGGTCAGTCAGATGTGTTTTGAATGGTTTCGACATCCTTGGCGAAATTTAGAAGTTTTAAAGTTCACAGGCTTGAAGTTGATGTGATTTTGCTGTTTTTCGTTGTTTTTGGTGTTTTGAAAGCTCGACTAAGTTCGAATGAGGTTATGGGATGTGTTGGTATGTTTTGTTGGGGCCCCGAGGGGCTCGGGATTGATTTCAGATAGTTAATGGAGGTTTTGACTTAGGAAGTTGTAGCAAAGCTGCTGCTGGTGTCATTTTACTGGTGTGGCCGCACCTTCGGATAGGGAGCGGTAGGTGCGATCGCTGTAGGTGCGATGGATCTTGCACATGTGCGAGAAGAGGTCAGGCTGGAGGAAATCGCAGGTGCGAGGCATGAGCCGTACCTGCGAAGCCGCAAGAGCGGATAGATCATCGTAGGTGCGAGACTTGGACTTTCAGCGAAATTCCGCAGGTGCGGTTTAACTGGGCAGGAAGTATAAATAGGCGCCTCCGTGAAATTTTGGTATTTTTCTTCATTTTTGCATGCGGGTTGAGTCAATTTGGGAGCAATTTGAAGAAGGATTTGAAGGGTCTTCAGTGGAGGTAAGTTTCTCGGACTATAAACTCGATTCTAAGTTATTATGTGATGGATTAGGCTCGAAACTAGTGGTTAAATGGCATAAATTGGGGGTTTAGGACTTGGAAAATTGAGACTTGTAATTAAGAAAATTAGGGGTTGTTTGTGGCCGTATTTTGATACATTTTTATATGTATAGACTCGGGAAGGGATAAGAATTCTTGTGACGCGATTTTTACCGCATTTCGAGACGTGGCCCCGGGGCTCGGGTTTGGCCAATTACGGGAATTGTGCTTAAAATTGATAGTTTTCGATTGGGCCTTGTTCATTTAGCGTATATTGATGATGTTAATATGGTTTTGGTTAGATCCATAGTAATCGGGAGACGATTCGAGGGGCATGAGCATCGCGGATTAGTATCTTGGCCCGGTGGAGGTAAGTAATGACTATAAATCATGTCATGAGGGTATGAAACCCCGGACTTCATTTTTTTCCACTATTTTTAGAGTGGCACACATGTTGGATGGAGAGTGTGTGGCGTGCACTGATTTTTTGGATTTGGACTTGGTCTTTTCCGCGGCAACTATTGAGTTGCGTATTTTACTCTAAATCATATGTTAAATTGTGTTCTAAAACTATTGCTATATTTGGGATGCAAGCCATGTTTGGGGCCTTGGGCTGACTTGTTTAGACCCCTTGGGGGATTTTTACTACTATTTCCTCACTGTATTGATCTATGATTTACACTCAGTCATATTATGCTTAACTGCTTTCAAAACTCATCCTTATTTACACTATTTTGAGATATAAAATGATGTTTTTGGGTGAGTACCCCGTTTTACTGATACGCCCGAGGGGCTTTTGAGAGTTGTTGACTGTGTGAGGCCGAGGGCCTGATTGTGAGGATATGATATGCCACAAGGTGGCTTGATATTAGCGCTTGGGCTGAGGAGCCCCTTCAGAGTCTGTACACACCCCTAGTGAGCGCAGGTACCTACTGAGTGCGAGTGCCGAATGACGAGTGATTAGGAGGCATGAGTGACAGTGAGGTTGCCCGAGGGGCTGATACTGAGTGACTGTGAGGTATGCTGAGTGATGTTTTCGCCCGAGGGGCTATTTCCATGTATTTCGAAGTCTGTGGATCATTAGCTAGCTGTGCGGACTCTTGTGGTGGTGACTCAAGGTAAACATGCTGCCGCATACGCAGGCATTGGAGTCACCTTCCTATTTTGTATTCACATTGTTTTACCTATTTCCAAATAGTTGTATTTAGAATAGCAAACTCTCTAGAGCTTATGACTTGTACTACAGATTTTGGGGTTTGTAAATTTAATAGAGAATTTTTTTCTAAAAAAAATTGTTAGATGTTATTCAATTATTATTGTAATTTAGTAAACTGTTAGGATTACCTAGTCCCTAAGACTAGTTTCCATCATTGTAACGACCCGACCGGTCGTTCCGTGAGATTTACCCCATTTTCCCTATTTCTGCATTTGTTATGTATCGCTATCTTATTTTTGATGTGTTTGATCAGTTGGTTTGGGTCCGGAGTAGTTATGGTGAGAGTTTAGGCATCTAGCTTCTTAAAGTAGCCTAATAGTTGAGAAAGTCAACTTATTGGTAAACAACCTCGGAATGCGGATTTTATGGCTCGGATAGCTTCGTTAGGTGATTTGGGACTTAGGAGTGTGTTTGAAATATTTTTGTGATGTCCGGAGTAGAATTAGGCTTGAATTGGCGAAAGTTAGTTTTTGGCGATTTCTGATCGGCAGTGGAAAATAGGCTATCGAGGTCGTAATGGAATTCCGGAAGTTGGAACAGGTTCTTAATGTCATTTTGGATATGTATGCAAAATTTCAGATTAATCAGAGGTGATTTGGTTGGTTTCGGCGTAGTTGGCGAATTTTGGAAGTTTCAAAGTTCTTAGGCTTGAATTTCATGTAGATTTGGTGTTCTCGTGTTGTTTTTGGTGTTTCGAAGGCTCGAATAAGTTTGAATGATGTTATGAGATATGTTGGTATGTTTGGTTGAGGCCCCGAGGGCCTCGGGTGTGTTTCGGATGGTTAACGGACCAACTTTTCGCTTGAATTCTGGGCAGATTGCTGTTGGTGTAAGGTTCTGGTTTCCTTCTACGCGATTGCGTGAGGATGTTTGCGATCGCGTAGGGTTAATTGGTGAGGCAGGAGTTTTGTTAATCGCGATCGCATGGAACGGTTTGCGATCGCGTGAGTATGAGTGTTTTGTCAGTGCGATCGCGTGGTCTGGTTTGTGATCGCGTAGAGTTAAAGGGGTGCGTGGGTGAGTTGAGCTTCGTTCTTCGCGATCGCATGGAATGGTTTGCGATCGCATGGGTTTAAGTCTTGAAGAATCGCGATCGCGTGAGGTTGTCTTTGATCGCGTAAGGTAAATTGACGGGGCAACAACTTTGTTCTTTGTGATCGCGTGCCAAAGTTTGCGATCGCAGTGAAGGAATTATTTTAGCTGGCAGAATGTTTAAAAGACTAGAAGTGCGAATTTGGTTATTTTCTCCATTGTTGCATGCGGACTTGAGAGCTTTTGAAAGAGAATTGAAGGGGAATCAAGGGAAATATTCTGGAGGTAAGAATTTCAACTTCTTAACACATTTGTATGTCAATTCTTGAGTGATCAAACCACAAAATTCTGGAAATTTTAGCCAAAGTTGGGGAAGAAGGGTGCATGGAAAATTTGTTTTCTTTTGAGGATTTGAGTGGGAAATTGTGGTCCGATTTTAGTGTTCTTGGTATGCATGAATCTTGGGAGGACGAGGGTTCTAATGATGTAAAAAATTTCGGATTCCGAGATGTGGACTCGGGGCTCGGGTTTGGCCGAATTTTGAGATTTTTATTTAATTTGATGATTTTCAATTGGGTTGTGTTCCATGAGTATGTATTGATGATGTTAACTGGTTTTTGGCTAGATTCGGAGCAATCAGGAGCAAATTTGAGGGGCAAAGGCAGAGCGGACTAGTGTCGCGACCCGGTAGAGGTAAGTAATGGTCTTAAATCTTGTCCTGAGGATATGGAACCCCGGACTGCGTTATTTTCTCATTGAATTTGGAATGGCGCACATGTCGGATGAGGAATATGTGGCGCATACTGATTTTTGGATTGGACTAGGTCCTCTCCGCGGCGACTAATGAGTCGTATATTTACTCAAATCCTATGTTAAATTATGTTCTAAAGATTGTGAGTTATTTGGGCTGTAAGACGTGTTTGGGGCCTCGTGTCGATCTGTTTAGACCCTTTAAGGGTGTTTGACTTTTTTCCTCACTACCTGTTGATGGTTTTACTCAGCATCATTGTGCATATTGTTCTATTTGAAACTCAGCATGATTTACACTACATGCGCATTAAAATGATGTTTTCGGGTCGAGTACCCCGTTCTATCCCTTCGCCCGAGGGGCTTTTCGAGTGGTTCCACCGAGTGTGGACGAGGGCAAAAGTGATGGTGAGGTGCTGAGTGATATTAGCGCTTGGGCTGAAGGAGCACTTCCGGACTCTGTACAGACCCCCAGTGAGCGCACCGAGTGCGAGTGATTGGGAGGCATGAGTGGCTGTGAGGTGCTGAGTGATTGTGAGGTGCTTAGAGATTGTGAGGCATGCCCGAGGGGCTGATCATGAAACATGTTTTTGCCCGAGGGGCTACTTATGATTTTACTACATTCATTTGCATTCCAAATCTTTGTTTTAAGGTTTTTAAAAATGTACATGGTTTTAAGGACTTTTATGAAGTTGATTTCTAAGGCATGATGATTTCGTATATCTATCTATACTATTGGAAAGTAAGGTTGTGTATATTGTGATTTGATGACATTGATTTTTAGGCGATTCCTTGCTACTTAAACTTGATTTATTTCCATTACTACTGAGTTGGCATACCCATATTACTCCCTGCACCTGTGCATGCAGATTTAGGAGCAGATATCGAGCGTTAGCGTCTATACATATATCGCAGCGGAGCCAGATCGTGGGGATATAGAGGTAGCTGTTCAACGTTCGCAGCATCTTTGCTTTCCCTTCCTGTTGTATTTAGCTTTGATTCAGAGTTTTATATCATGATACTTATTTTGGCTTATTTCACTAGATGCTCATGACATGTTGGCTCCGGGTTTTGGGGGATGTCAGTACTGTATATATGAAACTTGCCTATTATGTTAAGTAAACTTTCTGTATATTGTTATGAATTGCTTGAAACTTAAATGGGATTTTCAAAAGAAATTGTGAACACGCGGTAGTCGGCTATCCTTGTTCCACGATAGGCGCCATCACGACAGGTTAGGATTTGGGGTCGTGACAGCTTGGTATCAGAGCCCTAGGTTACATAAGACTCGACAGTCATGAGCAGGTTTAGTAGAGTCTTGCGGATTGGTACAGAGACGTCTGTACCTATCTTCGAGAGGCTGCCAAACTTTTAGGAAAGATTCTATCTTTGTTGAACTCTTTCGTGCTGATCTATTGATTCTTGAAATCTGAACTTATGTTGTTTCATTCTGTCACAGATGGTGAGGACACGCCATACCGATCAAGGTGACCAGTCACCGGCTAGACCAGCGAGAGGTCGGGGCCATGGTAGAGGTAAGGGGCCAGCCTGCGCAGTAGCCAGGACAGTACCTCAGGATCCCCCTATTTCTCAAGATCAGGGTCCCGCCGATGGTATCCCAGCGGGACAGGCTCAGGCACCAGCAGTGCCTATGGTTATTCCGGGTCTTCAGGAGGCCCTGTCTCAGATATTGTCTGTATGCACCGATTTGGCTCAGGCTGTTGCCATGTCTTTTTCTGCCACCACAACTCAGGCCAGGGGATTCAATCAGACTCCAGCTGCCCGGTCACCTGAGCAGGCTGCACAGGGTATTCAGGCACCGAGAGCAGCCCCAACTCAGCCAGCTGCTCCGGTTCAGGATTATGTGGTCCCAGCTATGCCTGAGGAGGCAGTGTCCCCGCCGTACCGGTGGATCTTCTCATCAGATAGACCAGCCCTCGACTTCAGCTCCAGTCACTTCACCACCCGCCCAGTCAGCCAGGGGTGGTGGTCAGTCAGCCAGAGGCCGCCCTAGAGGGGGAGGTTAAGCAGGGGGAGGTCATGCTCGTATGTATGCATTTCCTGCCAGGCCGGATTCTATGGCCTCAGATGCCGTGATTGCAGGTATTGTTTCAGTCTGTTTCCATGATGCCTTGGCTTTATTTGACCCTGGTTCCACATATTCCTATGTTTCTTCATATTTTTCCAGTTTTCTGGATGTGCCCCGTGAGTCCCTAGTCACCTCTATTCATGTGTCGACTCCGGTGGGAGATACTGTTGTCGTGGACCGTGCGTATCAGTCGTGTGTTATATCTATTAGGGGTTTGGAGACCTGATGGACAACTGTTGCTCAACATGGTCGATTTTGACGTGATTTTAGGCATGGATTGGTTATCTCCGTGCCATGGTGTTGTTGATTGTCATGCTAAGACCGTGACCTTGGCTATGTCGGGTGTCTGAGGGTTGAGTGGAGAGGTTCTTCCGAGTATATGCCTAGCAAGGTGATTTCTTACCTGAAGGCTCAGTGCATGGTTCAGAAAGGGTGTTTATCTTATTTTGACTTCGTGAGGGATGTCGGTGGTGAGACTCCCGCTATTTATTCAGTTCCTGTGGTCCGTGATTTTCGGGATGTGTTTCCTGCACACCTGCCAGGCATGCCACCTGATAGGGATATTGATTGTGGTATTGACCTGGTGCCAGGCACTCATCCTATTTCTATTCCACCATATCGTATTGCACCAGCGGAGCTAAAGGAATTGAATGAGTAGCTTCAGGAGCTTCTGGATAAGGGGTTCATTCGGCCTAGTGTGTCACCTTGGGGTGCACCGGTGTTGTTCATTAAGAAGAAGGATGGGTCCATGCGTATGTGTATTGACTATCGGCAGTTGAATAGGGTTACGGTGAAGAACTGGTATCCCTTGCCTTATATTGATGATTTGTTTGACCAGCTTCGGGGAGCCAGAGTATTCTCCAAGATTGATTTGAGATCTGGGTACCATCAGTTGAGGATTCGGGATTCTGATGTTCCGAAGGCTTCTTTCAGGACCAGGTATGGTCATTATGAGTTGGTTATGTCGTTTGGGCTGACAAAGTGTTCATACAATTGATGAACAACGTGTTTTCAGCCTTATCTTGATTCCTTCATCATTGTGTTCATTGATGACATCCTGGTTTATTCTCATAGCCAGGAAGAGCATGCTCAGCATTTGAGAGTTGTGTTGCAGAGATTGAGGTTGAAGAAACTTTTATGCAAAATTCTCCAAGTGTGAGTTTTGGCTGGAATAGGTAGTTTTCTTGGGGCACGTGGTGTCTAGTGAGGGGATTAAGGTTGATCCAAAGAAGATAGAGGGGGTGCAGAGTTGGCCCAGACCGTCCTCAGCTTCAGAGATTAGGAGTTTCCTTGGTTTTGCGGGATATTACCGTCGCTTTGTGGAGGGATTCTCCTCGATTGCTTTGCCTTTGACCAAATTGACCCAGAAGGGTGCTCTATTCAGATGGTCTGATGAGTGTGAGGAGAGCTTTCAGAAGCTCAAGTCAGCATTGACTACAGCTCCAGTATTAATTTTGCCTGCTGGTTCGGGTTCTTACGCAGTTTATTGTTAGGCATGAGTGGCTGTGAGGTGCTGAGTGATTGTGAGGTGCTGAGTGATTATGAGGTGCTGAGGGATTGTGAGGCATGCCCGAGGGGTTGATTATGAAACATGTTTTTGCCCGAGGGGCTACTTATGATTTTACTACATTCATTTGCATACCAAATATTTGTTTTAAGGTTGTTAAAAATGTGCATGGTTTTAAGGACTTTTATGAAGTTGATTTCTAAGGCATGATGATTTTGTATATCTATGTATACTATTGGAAAGTAAGGATGTGTATATTGTGATTTGATGATATTGATTTTTAGGTGATTCCTTGCTACTTAGACTTGATTTATTTCCATTACTACTGAGTTGGTGTACTCACATTACTCCCTGCACCTCTGTGTGCAGATTCAGGAGCAGATATCGAGCGTTAGCTTCTATACATATATCGCAGCCGAGCCGGATCGTGGGGATATAGAGGTAGCTGTTCAGCGTTCGCAGCATCTCTGCTTTCCCTTCCTGTTGTATTTAGCTTTGATTTGGAGTTTTGTTCATGATACTTATTTTGGCTTATTTCACTAGATGCTCATGACATGTTGGCTCCGGGTTTTGGGGGATGTCAGTACTGTATATATAAAACTTGCCTATTATGTTAAGTAAACTTTCTGTATATTGTTATGAATTGCTTGAAACTTAAATGGGATTTTCAAAAGAAATTGTGAACACGCGGTAGTCGGCTAGCCTAGTTCCAAGATTGGCGCCATCACGGCCGGTTAGGATTTGGGGTCGTGACAATCATAATAACCAACAGAGGGAAAATTGGGTCGTGACAAGTTGGTATCAGAGCTCTAGGTTCATAGTTTCTACGAGTCATAAGAGAGTTTATTAGAGTCTTGCGGATTGGTATGGAATCATTTGTACTTATCTTCGAGGGGCTACGGATTATTAGGATAGTTTCACTTCCTTCATTCCTATCGTGCGAGTTTATTGATCTCAAAGTCTAAAGCTTTTATCATTCTATTCTCTCACAAATGGTGAGGATACGAGCTGCAGTTACTGACGACATTACACACAGATCATATGTCGCTAGAGGCAGAGGCAGAGTCCGACAAGGAGCATGTTCTAGGTGTCATGGCGACACAACATGTGGTCCAAGTTCAGCCCGTGGTTAGGGCATCAACATCTAAGGAGCAATAGCTTAGACATAAGAGGTACAAGAAGTACCACACTCCTACCTTCAGTGGATTGGCAACAAACGATGCCCAGGGTTTCCTGGAATAGTGTCACTGCATTCTTTGTACTATAGGTATTGTGGGGATGAGCGAGGTTGCTTTTGTTATATTCCAGCTCAGGGGAGCGACTTATCAGTGGTGGTGGGCGTATGAGCTGGGTATCCCGGCCCAGGCAGCTTCACTTTCATGGGTTCAGTTTTCGAAGATGTTCCCTAGAGAGTTGTACCTCAGTCCCTTCGGGATGCATCACACGCGCATTTTGAGCAGCTTTGCTAGGGCTCTATGTCAATATCGAAGTATGCCATTTGATTCAGTGATTTGGCCAGGCATGCACCTGCTTTGGTCACTACAGTGATAGAGCATGTTTGTAGATTCATTGAGGGGCTATGACATTTTATTCGGTTCATCATGGCTCGGGAGTTAGAGTCAGATGTTTCATTTCTGCAGGTGTTAGGGATTTCTCACCGAGTGGAGGGCATGTGGGATCTGGAGAGAGAGGACAGGTGGGTCCATGATAGACAAGACATGCGAGGTCATGAGAGAGAGGACAGGGAGGCGAGGAGGACTCGTAGGTCAGAGAGATCTAATAGTCCTTACTTTGGAGGCAGGGTACGACATGGTAGAGGTTTTGTGGTTCAGCCAGTTTAGTTTTCACCCCAGCTTCGCACGGTGTTTCAGGTACTCATGGGTCTCAAGGTACCCATACTACACACTTTCCCTAGCCACGTCAGTAGAGAGCTTGCTTTGAGTTTGGAGATACTAGCCACATGGTGAGAGATTGTCCTAGACTCCGAACAGATATGTCACAACGGGGTATTTAGCCAAGTAGAGGGCTCCCAAGAGAGGGAGGGCCTGCCCGTTGATGTGTTCCATATAGTAGGCTTGAGGCGCTGTGCCAGATGATGTCATGTGGGTATGCTTTTGATTTTGTTACAGAGGGGCACCATTCGTATTTTTTTTGGTTTTGCTTATCGGGACGAGTACCCTTATTTGTTGATTCACTTATGGGTGAGTTTCATGATTTATAATATGTTTATGTGTTTGACCTTGGTGGGAGATTCTATAAGTGGTAGCCCATGTCTATCATTATTTCTATCCATTATTGAGAGTTGCGAGGCTAGAAGTGAATTCCTGTTGTCCATTACGGTAGGTTTTGATGTGAATCGTGAGTAATTTGGTTACGATTTGTGATTTGATATTGTACCGGGGTGAGATTTCAATAAGTGTTGTGATTTTATTGGCAAAATTGATTTAGTGGAAGATTTCAATTGGTATGATGTGTATTCGGCTTGTGATTCAGAGTTGAGGGTTGAGACCCTTACGATTCCAAGTGATTTGATATGTTTGAGCCGGGCTGCGTGCCGCGGTGGAATTTATATCAGGATGAGATCCTTGTGGTTTTTTTATATACCTTGATTCTTTCTTTTTAAATTGATTCGTAGCATGGTTCTGATAGAGAGTTGTGGCTGTCGGGCTTGTTTGATATTCTCTTATGTGTTTCTCTTTTCATATTTATTCCTTTTCGTCTTGTGCTTATTTGAGTTTAGTTTACAGGGTGTGTTCCCGGTGGTGTTAGATGTTACTTGTTGATCCGGGTGTATATTTATGAGGTCTTCTTGTTTCCTTCATCATTGTCAGCGCTGTGGAGTTTTGAAATGGGTTGCTAACGTATATGAAGCTAATTATTGGTGCTGGTTTTGTTACGGGTAGATATTATGATCAGGGATGTTATTATGGGCCTATGTGTGGTGTGTCATGTTGGGTGTTCGTATATTGTGGGTGTAGGCATGAGTTGTTGCATCTGGTTGAGACTGATACCAGGTATGGATTTAGAATCAGGTCTTTTCTGATGAACGGAAGGTGAGAATTTTGACTCTAAGGCTTATCGGTGTTGATAGAAAGGGTAAATTACAGTTGAGATGGTAACATTTACATTATGTGGATTGGGGTGACATGGGTTCACCCGCGGGTGTATGTTATAGGTGTGCATTCTATGATTTTAAGACTTCGAGGCAATTCTTGGCACATTCGAGGATGAATGTTTGTTTAAAAGAGGGAGGATATAACGATCCGGCCGGTCTTTTTGAGAATTTAAGTCTCGTTCAGCGAAAATAGGTCTTGAGCAGCTTCGTATTATGTGTATTGACTTGCGTGCATGGTTGAATTCAGTTACTGGATGACTCAGATTCAAATCGGAAGATGTTCAAGTTTTGGAAGCTTAAATGGTAAGAGTTGATTGGAATTCTACTTTTGTGTATACAGCTATGGAATGGTTTTTGGATAATTTCAACGGCTTTGTATGGTGATGTTGGACTTAGACGTGCGTCCGAATTTGGATTTGGAGGGTCCGTAGGGTGATTTGAAGCATTTCGAAGAAAAATTGAAAAATTGATGTTTGAAAGATGGAGAGGTTTGACCAATTGTTGACCTTGCTGATATCGGGGTCGGAATGCGATTCCGAGAGTTGGAACATCTCCATTATGTCATTTGGAATTTGTCTGCAAAATTTGATGTTATTACGAGTTGATTTGATATTTCGACGCAAGTTTTAAAAGTTGGAAGATTTGAAAGTTCATAAGTTCGATTCATAGCGTGATTTATAGTTTTGGTGTTGTTTGATGTGGTTTGATACCCCGAGTGAATCCGTGTTAGGTTATAGAACTTGTTTGTGTGTTTAGACGGTATCTCGGGGGCCTCGGGTGTGTTTCGGATGGGCTACGGGCCAATTCCTTCTATTTTTGGATTGCTGGTTTCTGGTGTCTGATGTCTTTCTTCGTGATCGTGAAGTGCCTTTCGCGTTCGCTTAGTGTTCGGCTGACCCGCCTCATTTTCCTTCTTCGTGTTCGCGTTTAGTCACTCGGGCCTGCGATCTTAGCAATTCCCTTCTTCATGTTCGCGTTTTCTTCTACGCGTTCGTGTAGGTCCCTGTCCCCTATTATTTGTGTTCGCGTTCGTGTCCCTTCATTCGCGTTCGCGAAGGGTCTTCTTGGAAGCCTCATATTACTTCTTCGTGAACGCGACCCTTCCTCCGCGTTCGCGATGCATAGTCATCTGCGCAGAATATAAGATCTTCAAATGGAGGATTAGGCCAATTTTATCATATCTGGACTTGTAGAGCTCGGTTTTGAACAATTCTTTATAGGTTTTTCAAGAAAAACGATTAGGTTGGTGTTCTTCACCTAGAATTTATTATATTCTATGATTTTTTTTTATTTTTATCCTTTAATTTGTGTTTTGAGTTGAGGACAATTGAGGTTTTTGAAGAAAATTTTCAAAATGAAACATTATGAATTGAGGGACGAATTGGTATCGGCATTTGATAATTTTTGTATGGTTGAACTCGTATTGGAATGGGAGTTCAGGTTTTGTGAAATTTGTCGGGTACTGAGGTGCGGACTTGGGGGTCGACTTTTGGGTCGATTTTTAGATTTTGATAAAGATTGAGGCTTTATGATCCGGAATAGTTTCTTATGAGCTTTATTTGTACTTTGAAGTTATTTTGGTTAGATTTGAGCCGTCCGGAGGTCATTTCACCCGAGAAGTTCATTTTTGAGTATCGGCCTGTCTTCCTTGAGGTAAGTATCTTGCCTAACTTCGTGTGGGGGAACTACCCCTTAGGATTTGAGTCTTCTATGCTAATTGTAGTCCGTGTACGTGAGGTGACAAGTACGTGCTCAAACTTATTTGTGGAACATTGGCTGCTTAGGGTTCTTAGGTCCTTGTATCTACTGAATATGCAGTTGTTTTGTTGTGAATATGTTTCTTAATGACTAGCTTCACCTCTACCTGCTTTAATTAGAATTAATTGCTTCATGATCCACTCTTGTTGCTTATTTGGTTTATCCATGTCTTAACTGAAATTGTTATCTCTTCTATTGCCATGTTGTCCTTTCCTAACTGCTTATCTTTATTTGAACTATAATTATCTCTTCTATAATTGTTCACCCTTGATTGAGGCTATGGTTATCTTTCTGTTGCTTATCCTTATTGAATTCGTTGTATCTCTTTCTTAATTGCGCAATCTTAAAAGAAGTTAGATATGCTACAATATAGTCGTCTTGGCCTTATTTGGAATTATTTTACTTGTGTTAGCTCCCTCGTTGTTGAACTGTATATTGTGGACCGTTGTTACATAATACTTCCTTTCTTATTGAGTTGATTTACGTGCCGTGCGGTTATTGCTATTGTGATGCACGAGGTTTCTGTTGTGCGGTTGTTGTTATGGGGTTGCACGAGGTTTCTACCGTGCTATTGTTACTATTGACATTTGCACATGCGGCGTGACAAGGCCCGTTATATATATATGTGGGTTGTGCATGTGACGAGACAAGGTGGGAACATTATTATGTGCGTGTGGCGAGACAAGGCGGGCTTTTTTTTTTATTATTGCACACGTGGCAAGACAAGGTGAATTATGTCAGGGATTGATTTGTGATGACTTGTGACGGCCTGGGAGCATTCTTGTTGTTGATATTTGGGTAGTGGTAAACTTACCTGTGTGAACTTTATCTTGTGAAAAGTAGTGAGAAAACATTCTACGTGATGTCTATTTCTTTTCTTATACTTACTAGCTGGCATGAACTATGTTAGGACACTTGCACAAGCATACACGTAGTTAAGCTCTCTTATTGGTTAAGAGATTTCTTGATATTGTTGAGCATAGATGCACAATCTTGTTTACTTGCCTTCTACGTGAGAATGGCCCTATTTGGCATGTGAGTCGTCAGTGCGATTATGAAGTGTAATGAGGGAACATGATGCCAAGTGTTAGGGTTCAGGTATTGAGACCCGTGAGTTGTGATAAGTCCAAGGTTTGGTACCTCGTGGAGTTTATTGACTAAACCTTATGTGAAAGCGGTCGCTTTTGTTGAGTTGGTACTCCTCCTTTCTTTAGCTATAATTATCGGATTAGGAAGTGTTTCCGTTCATTCTTCTATGACATTATTATGGTGCTTTAATGATAGTTGTTGTTTTCCTTCCATACTGCAATTACCGTATTACTGCCTTTTCACATAGTCTTATGTAGATATCATACTCCGTTGTTTCTGTACCTACACTTTTTCAGGTTATTTAGTGTAGGTGTCTTGATTGTTCCTCGTAACTACTCCATGGAGGTTAGTCTTGATACTTGCTGGGTACCATTGTGGTGTACTTATACTACACATCTGTACATTTTTGTGCAGATCCAGGTATTTTGAAGTCTGTGGATCAATAGCTAGCTGTGCGGACTGTTGCGGTGGAGACCCAAGGTAAACTTGATGCTGTGTTCGCAGGCTTTGGACTCACCTTCCTATTTTGTATTCACACTGTTTTACCTATTTCCAAATAGTTGTATTTAGAATAGCAAACTCTTTAGAGCTTATGACTTGTACTACCGGTTTTGGAATTTGTAAATTTTGTAGAGAATTTTATTTTAAAAAAATTGTTAGATGTTATTCTATTATTGCTGTGATTCGGTAATTGTTAGGCTTACCTAGTCCCTAAGACTAGGTGCCATCACGATACCCAACAAAGGAAAAATTGCGTCGTGACAATGGTTCGTGTCGTTCGACCCTCGGCAGTGTACACCTTATATGTATATGTATTTTTGGATCGGGTCGTACGTCCTTAGCATAATTCGTGCGTGAAAATACTGGAAGCCCAATTATATTTAATATTGTTTTATTGGCTTGAGAGGTTAAGTTGTTAAATGAGAGAAATAGACTTGGTACTTACTAACATTGAAAGGATTGTTTATTTAATTCTTGCTTTTGAGTTCTATTGTCATTTATGTATCATATGTTTAATTAGAATTCTATATATTTTTATTGTTGGCCGATAGTAAGTGTCAAAGTCGACTCCTCATCACTACTTTTTCGAGGTTGAACTAGATACTTACCGGGTACATGTTGTTTATGTACTCACACTACACTTCTGCACTTAATGTGCAGGATCTGAGGCAGGTGCATCTGGATATCAATCCGGCGCGCACACTTGATTACCACTACGATTCTTCACGGTGAGCTGCATTCTGAGCCCGTTCAGTAGCAGCCGAAGTCTTTCTTTTGCTTATTTTCTGTCTATTTTGTTTCAGACAGTAAAGTAGTATTGTTTTGTATATTCTACTAGTAGCTCATATACTTGTGACAGTAGGTCTTGGTGATTTATGCTAGTAGACACTTAATGGTTTTGGGTTATTTAACTTGACTCACTTGATTTTTTCCAAATTTGATCTATCATTTGTTTTAAAAATCTTACTTCTTATTTATGCACAAACTAAATATCAACAATTTTAAATCTTTAAAAGAAGGGATCAGAGAGTTAGTTCACCGTTGGCTTGCCTCGCCATAATGTTGGGCGCCATAATGGCTTATAGGAGAAATTGGGTCGTGACATAGGTGGTGGTACTGGTGATCGTCCAACTGATTGGGTCGCACGTGTCCTCACCATTTGTGGGAGAATAGAATAATAGAAGTTTAGTTTCTAGAATCAACAAATATGTACGACAAGAGTACAAGAAAATGAATTTTCCTAATGGTTCGATAGCCTCTCGAAGATAAGTACAGGCGTCTTTGTACCGATCCGCAAGACTCTACTAAACCTGCTCATGACTCGTGAGACCTAAGTAATCTAGTGCCGTAATACCAACTTGTCACAACCCAAATCCCAACCTGTCGTGATAGCGTCTATCACATTACTAGGCAACCTGACAATCACAAAATAACTACGCATTTAAATTTAAAACATGATTTTTAACACGTTCAATAGTGGAAAAATCTCATAAATAACTGATAAAAACAAATGAAACTCAATGAAAACAAATCCCAAAATCCTGGTGTCACCGAGTACATGATCTATAAGTGTCAACACAGTCTAAATCTCTAATACAACTATCTAAAAAATAGAGTACTGAATAAGCTGAAAGGAAGGAGAGTCGAGGTCCGCGGGTGTCACAACAGCTACCTCAATAATCTCGATAAGATACTGCACCAAATCTAGAAATTGATGCGTCTAGATGTACCTGGATCTGCATACGAAGTGCAAAGTGTAGATGAATACAACCAACCTAATGTGCTCAACAAGTAACAGGACTAACCTTGGGCTAAAAGCAACGACGAGCTCAGAAAGATACATTCCAAATCCAGATAATAACAATACAAATACAATAGGGAAATGACTGTAATAACCCAAAGAACTTCCATAATTAGTTCGTACACAGTACAGAAGTGTAGGTATACTTTCGAATTCAACAATTTAAGTTCAACATTGATAGAATATGCCCAGTACAAATAGCATGAGGAATGCTACATCTCTGTGACTACATGTCAAATATGCATGTCAAATGTAATGCATGACGATGATATTCCCTGATACTTACGCTCTCAGGGTACTCAATCTGTCTGTCTCAACTCCAACTCATTACACACAATCACTCAGCATTGTACGGTACTTGCGCTCACTGCTGGTATATCAGACTCCAGAGTGGTGGATCCTTCCCAAGTACTAATATACTGCTAACATGGCCTGCTCCGACGTGCAGATCGATCCCATAATAAGTCAATGAAGTCTATTGTGATGTACATACCGATCCCATAAATGAGCTAATAAGCCATGTTACAGCGTGCAACCCGATCCAAAAAATAACTGTTGTTTTGTGTAGCCCGCCCATAAATATGACTCACAATCCGGCTCTCAAGCCCTAACTCAGTCATCAATCTCTCTAGTCTCACGGGCTCACAAATCTCATACCACTCAGCCTCAACAATGATAACATGTTATAATAGTAAATGATAACATAGGCAAAGATATTATATGCAAATAAATGAATATGAATCATTACATAATTGCAGCTTAAGCAAATAACTCAATAGCAGAACTGATTTTAGTGGGTCCCAGCATAATAATCATATAGCCTAAACATGATTTCTAACATGAATCACAGCTCAATTACTCTAACACATAGATATTCCACGGATAGAACAAGAATAGAATTACATAATTCCACAGAATCAACGGAGTTATAATTACCACATTGTATACCCACAATCCCGTCACCTAGCATGTGCGTCACCTCAACACCAACCACATAACACGTAATTTAGGGATTCATACTCTCAATACCAAGTTTAGAAGTGTTACTTACCATAAAGTGCGCAACTCAATGCTCCAACAAACCCTTGCCTCGTGAATCGGCTGATGAATGACTCGAATCTAGTCACAAACAACTTAATATATCAATACAAGCTATAGGAATTGATTCCATACGATAAAACTAAATTCTTTAACAAAATTTAAAAAGTGAACCCAAAATGTCAACCTCGGGCCCACACCTCAGAACCCGACAAAATTCACAAAATCCGTAAACCTATTCAATAACGAGTCCAACCATACAAAAATCATCCAAGTCCGACCACAATCGACCCTCGAACCCCCAAATATTACTCTCCAATCCCTAGTCCATAATTTCCCAAATTTCATCTTAAAAACACATAATGTAGGTGTAAAAATCAACCAGCATTCAATACTAATGGAAAAAAATTATCAAAAATAGCTTACCTCTTGATTTGTAGTGAAATCCCTCTAAAAATCACCCATAGACGAACTCCCCAAGTCCAAATATGAATATAATACTTTAACTGTCACGACCCAAAATTCAACTAGTTGTGATGGCACCTAACCCAACCTGCTAGATAAGCCAATTAACAACTATCCAATTTCAATGAAATTTAATAAGACAATTAAGCAAAAGAAAATATCTAAATCCTATACATTTCCCAAGGACTAGTAGCACAAATCATGAACTTCTAAGAGTAGAGTTTACAAAGATGAAATAAAATAAAAACATAGTCTGTTTGAAAAGTACATAAACAAAGTTTTATAGATCTAAGGCTACCACGAACAAGAGGAAGCTACAACCGGGATGAGGTACATCTTCAATCCAGCTCCTATCGAACACATCAACATCAACATCCAACATCTGCATGAAAGGTGCAGAAGTGTAGTATGAATACAATCGGCGCCATGTACTCAGTAAGTAACGAACCTAACCTCAGGTTGAAAGCAGTGACGAGCTAACACAAAGGTCGGGTCCAATACCAATATTCCACAATATTTCATAACATCATAGTACAAAGTAATACAAGAGGTATCTCAAAAATGAAATGTTCAGCTTGTTCAAAGTTCTAGAAAATAGGCATGCTTTTCAAGTATCTTAGTGAAAACCCAAATTTTTTACCAAAAATGCCAAAAATACGAGTAAGTTTGAAAATTATGATTTTTCCCAAAAATCCTCTCACCAATAAGTAAGATGTTTCATTTTTCGATAGCATGAGGAAAGTACGTCTCTATGCCTTCTTGTCAAGATACAAGTAAAATAATAAATGTCCAAAAATTGGGTAGCAGAAAGAAATGCATCTCTATGCATATATCTCAGGTACGCATGACAAATGCAATGCATCTCGATGATGAGGTCAAGCACTCACATTCTCAGAGTACTCAATCTCACTATCTCGCATTCCCTCTCACTTTGCTCAATGCTTAGCACACTCAATCACTCAACGCTGTAAAATAACCGCTGCAGCGTGCAGCCCAATCCCCCCCCCCCACATATATATATATATATATTCGACTGTGCTCACTGGGGGTGTGCAGACTTCGGAGGGGCTCCTTCAGCCCAAGCACTATATCGCTGCGGCGTGCAGTCCGATCCCATAAAATATAATCAATATATTTCTGCAGCATGCAGCCCGATCCCAAAATGTCACTCTCACTCAAGCCCTCGGCCTCACTCAGTCATCACTCTCCCCAGTCTCACTCACGGGCTCACAATGTCATGAAAACTAGCCCGACAACAATGATATGATGTATAAATAACAACTGAGACTGAGATATGATATAAATGCATGAATATGACTGAGTACAAATTATCAATGAAATCAGTGAGATGACAGTAAGAAACGACCACTATGGGTCCTGACAACATCAACATGAATCCTAAACATGATATTTCGCATGATTGACAACTCAATTACTTTATCGCATGGTGAAAACATAAATATAAAAAAACTAGGGCCACTATACAGTGCCATGGAAGGAATAGAGTCCCAAATCACATGTTGCACGCCCACACGCCCGTCGCCTGGCATCTGCGTTACTTCAATACCTATCACATAACACGTATTTTGGGGGTTTCATACCCTAAGCACTAAGTATAGAAGAGTTACTTACCTCGAACAAGCCAATACCAATGTCGAGCAAGCCAAGCGATGCTCCAAAGATGCCATCTCGTGCATACCGACCTCTGAACGGTTCGAAACTAGCCAAAATCAACTCAATACATCAAATAATGCCAAAGGAAACAAACTCAATCGATAAAGGTCAAATTTTTAATCAAAAATCCCAAAGTCGACCAAAACGTCAAACTCGGGACCGCGCCTCAAAACTCGAAAAAACTCAAAAAATCCAACAACCCATTTAATTACGAGTCCAACCATACTAGTTTCACTCATATCCGACTCTAAATCGATGTTCAAAACCCAAAAATTCATTTTATGAAATTTTAGACAAAACCCCCAAATTTCACATTGAAATAATCAATCAAATGCCAAAATCGAAGATAGATTCATGAAATATAACCAAAATCGAGTATAGAACACTTACTCCAATCCATATGGTGAAAATAGCCTCCAGAAATTGTCCAAATCCGAGCTCCCCAACTCAAATATGATCAAATAAACAAACCTTCGATATTAAGTATTTTTGTCCAGTTGTTCTGCCTCGTTTTGCATGCCAAATGATCTCAAAACATGCTTTTGATGCCTCTAACGAATTTCTTGTGAAATTTCACTCCATTTGACTTTATAATGAAGGTGATATGTTGGTTTAAATATTTGGAAATGGTGCAAATTTTTAAATACGAAGTTAGTGGCAATTTCGTAATTAATTTGAAAAATCTAGCAACCCAATTCTTAGTAAAATGACCATAAAATCCTCATACAATGTCCAAATTTGATGATTCTTTTTGATACGGATCCGTTATTACAATACGGGTCTAAGGCTTTAATCAAAACAGAAATTGGAGCTCATTTGTTCCATGTGGTGCCATTTATGCTTGAAGAAACGACATCGAAACATAAAAAACGAGCGCAACACAACCCAAACCTATCTGAAACTCACCCGAGCCCTCGGGACCTCGTATGAACATACCAAAAAGTACCACAACATAACACATACTTACTTGAGGCCTTAAATCACACATAACAATATCGAAATGATGAAACGCACCTCAAATCAAACTTAATGAACTTTCAATTTCAAAAAAAACTCGAGCCGAAACATATCAAATCAACTCGGAAAGAACTCAAAATTTTCACACAAGTAATGATACAACATACCGGAGTTACTCGTGCCCTTAAATTATTGAGAAAAGTGAAAATGCTCAAAACCACCGATCGGGTCGTTACATTCTCCCCACATAAACATATATACGTCCTAGAATGTGCCAAGAGTTTTTCCGCCAAACACCGTGTAACCTTACCATGTACATACCGGGGGTAATCCCCCATCACCCTATTCCATATAGTCCTGATAACACAACATACGGATGATCATTACTTTAACCTTAGCCCGTAAACCTTGGAATCCAATTTTCCAACATTCAGAATTTCCTATAAGACTCAAATCTAGCATCTTTACACTGTATAAGTCTGAAAAAGATGTACCAAGCCATAACTATAACCCAAGACACAATCACAGGATATACCACCTAACTCAAATACTTATAGCAAAATTTTCGATCACAGTAGCTGCTCAAAACAACCCAATTTCGGTAATAAACCTCATATCAGCTAAAATTTTGTTCTGAACCTTTAAACACTGCCAATGATGAAAGAATCACGCAAAAACTCGTAACCACTTATCAGACCAACAAGTCATGGAACTCTCCCTCCTTCGACAAGAACTATAGATAATTTCTAAACCGACTTCCGATATTATCCTCCATACATGCTGTAATCAAATCCGATAGTATCCGTTCTAGGTCTAATGACCTCATCTCATCCAACACAACCAGTCTAGTGACATGCCACATCAGTACAATCTAAAGCCACAACTTGTGCAATCTGTGCACCAATAAGCAATATTCCAAATGTACTCAATCATGGAAATTGACTCAAACGAGAGAACCATCCCGCAAGTTCAACAAGTACCACCACAACCAAAATGATACGAACTCATCATACTTAGTAGAACAAAGACACACAAATCTAACACAAAGGATCATCTCTCGACATAACCCAACTGCAATGCGTGACCCCATCCAAACACTGGTCCATATGAAATAACTCAAGCCACAATGTTCAAAATCTACAACCACACACAATTTGACATCAAGTACCAAATGTGCATGACCATAACCACGGAGAAGCAATTAACACAAAATACCACAATCCAGAAAGACCATAACTGAGGCGCAATCAACCATTCCATATCCCAATCACCATCTCGGTCGGATTCCGCTATAAAGCCCAAACAGAACAACACCATGTGTGCATATAACCACCGAATCACAACCTTTGTAGCATGAAAGAGTAACACATAGAGCATATCCCATACGAATTAAATTAATTCTAACCGAATGGCACGTCCCTCTACAACATCAGTTCGAAGTCAATAATTCCGACCCGGTATAGAATACACATCCTATTGGGCCTACCAATGGGCCCCCAAATCAACTCCGGTCATCCCCAAATGGACAAATAGCCCTCTAAAAGTCCACAATGACTAAATCATAACACATACTATCATCTGGATAGCTTCAGCCACAACTTCAAAGTCCACAATCGTGAAAGAATCTGCTCCTGAAAACTCCTAGTCTCCAAATTCAAAGAACACATTAATCACCATATCAAACAAACTCCACCGCCCGAATGTCTAACACATCTCTCATACACGATAATCCGACGAGGAATACTTCTATAATTCTTCCGTTCCACATAGAAAAAATATAAATATCAGCAGTAGATAAACTCGGCGAGCACCATATTGCAAATGAAGCATCCGTATGTCAAAACACAATGCGTCTTCTGAAATGTGCACCATTCTCCGGCAATTCCAAGTAGTTTTCACGACCCAAAAATCACAAGTCGTGATGGCACCTAACTCAATCCGCTAGGTAAGCCAAGTAATAGAAAATACAATCCAAAAGAGATTATAGGAAAATAGTAAAGAATCAGCTGAACATTTACAAACTGGTAATACGAATCACAAGCTTCTAAGATTTGGAATTTCAAAACTAATACAAATGAATACACGTTCTGCTTGAAGGTTACATAAACAAATTAGCAATAACCTAAGCTACCATGGACAAGCGGCATCTATATCCAAACGCACGAACATCTTCCGAATCAGCATCCGGCGTCACCAGCAGCTCTGCTCCAAAATTTGCACGCAATGTACAAAAGTGCAGTATTAGTACAACCAACCCCATGTACTAGTAAGTATTTTGTCTAACCTCATCGAAGTAGTGACGAGGCTTTAGTTGAAAGATGCTATTTTTTAAAACATTTACATTAGACTAACAGTATTGGCAGTTCAAAACATAATAGACAAAAGAACCGTATACAGCTCTATGAGTCAGTCAATAATTACTAGCAGTAATCGCAGTATAAGACCTACAATCTTTCCTGGTATAAGAAGTGTATCCAAGATATAAAGTCACATGGAACGGTAACACCCCTGTGCTTCTATCTCATCCTCACCATATATAAATAAATTTATATAACAAATCAATTAGCACGGCAACACCCTTCGTGCGTTCAACTCATCCTTCCAAATGTACATATAACATAACCAACCATATGACATAAACACGATAACATGAATTACAAAGTAGGAAATACACGAGTAACAACAATGGACAAGGATATACATGTGGGCAATAGTAAAGAACTAAACGGAAAGCACGTGAATAATAACAACAATTGGAAAGTAAGGGGTATCAACGTCAATTAACTAGAACATTGGAGGCCTAAGTACAAATATGACAAATAAGAAGGAAATACATGATATTTACAAGTTAACAAGTAAGGTCATGAATGACTAGCATGACGGAATGCTTAAACTAGAGTGTGACGGAATAAGTATGACATGAGCATAATTTTAAAAGCAATAAATAGGCATGGCATATGCATGTTAAGCAAGTAAAAGACATGGACAACGCAACAACAATTGAGATAGAGGTCAAGTACGAGACAATAACAACATATCATACAAAATATATTATTTCGACAATAACAGCTCCAGGTAAAGGCGAAAATGTATACAAGTAAACAGATATCACATCATAATGCATGTCCCTCATCCTCACTTGCACATAAACACCCTCCGTGCCATGACCTCGCAAAATTTAAAGCATAACAATATAAATGAAATAGCACAGCATCACCCTTCGTGCTTTTACTTTGATATGATATGGCACGGTATCACCCTTCGTGCTTTGCACACTTCCCTCACATGATAAAACTCAAGGAAACAATTCCAAATGATAAGGATTGGATCCTAAATTAAATCCAAAATTCGGCCAAAAATCACACTCGGGCCAATGCCTCGGGACCCGACAAAACTAACAGAATCCGACAATCCATTCAATTACGAGTCCAACCATACTAGTTTCACTCAATTCCGACTCCAAATCGATCTTCAAAACTCAAAAATTCATATTATGAAACTTTAGGCTAAAACCCCCAATTTCCTCTTTAAAATTCATCAACCAAAAGCTAAAATCGAAGATATATTCATGGAATATAATCAAAACCGAGTAGAGAACACTTACCCCAATTAATATGGTGAAAATCGCCTAAAGAATTGCCCAATTTCGAGCTCCCCAACTCAAAATATGTTAAATGAACTAAACTCTCATTTTAACATTGTTCTGGCTCGTTTCTTGTGCTAAATTATCTTAAAACTCGCTTTTTATACCTCCAATGGATTTATTGTGGAATACTAGTCAAGTTAGGCTCTTGAATCACTCCATTTGACCTTATATTGAAGGAGATATGTTGGTTTCAATATTTGGAAATAGTGCAGATCTTTAAATACGAAGTTAGTGGCAATTTCGTAATTAATCTGAAAAATCTGGCAACCCAATTCTTAGTAAAATGACTATAAACTCCTCATACGATGTCAAAATTCGACGGTTCTTTTTTCTAGGGCTCCGTAATAACGATAAGAGTCTAATGATTCAATAAAATCAGAAATTGGAACTAATTTTCTTAATGTAGTATCATTTATGCTTGAAGAAACAACGTCGAAACATAAAAAAACAAGCGCAACACAACCCAAATCTATTCGAAACCCACACGAGCCCCTCAGGACCACGTCCAAACATACCAACAAGTCCCATAATATAATACAGACTTACTCGAGGCCTCAAAACACACATAACAACATCGAAACAACGAATCACACCTTAATCCAAAAATCAATGAAGTTGGAACTTCAAATTTCCACAACCGATGTCGAAACCCATCAAATCACGTCCGATTGACCTCAAAATTTGCACATAAGTAAAATTTGACATTACGGGCATGTTCCAACTTCCAGAATTGAAATCCAACCTCGATATCAAAAAGTTCACTCTCGGTCAAACTTTCCAAAAATTCCAACTTTTGCCATTTCGACCCAAATTTAACTAGGAACCTCCAAATCACAATCCGGACACGCTCCTAAGTCCAAAATCACCCAACGGAACTAAAGAAAACATCAAAATTCCAATCCGAGGCCAAATACTAAAGATTAAAACTTGGTCAATTCTTCTAACTTTAAAGCTCCCTAGTTGAGAATCATTCTTCCAAATCAGTCCCGAATAAACTGAAAGCCAAAACCGACGATTCACATAAGTCAAAATACATCATGTGGAGATAGTCGAGCCCTCAAAATACCAAGCGAAATGCAGATACTCAAAATAACATGTCGGGTCGTCATATCCTCCACCACTTAAACACACGTTCGTCCTCGAACATGCCAGGAGTCTTTCCAAAGCTACCAAATCACGGTGTAACCTTACTAAGCATAAACCCGGGGGTGATCCCACGTCACCCTACTCCATATAAGCTCGCCAACACAACATAACTAATATCCTTACTTCAACCTTGGTCTTTAAACCTTAGAACCCAATTTCTATCATCTAGAATTCATTACGAGAGCCAAATCCCTCATTTGCACATTGTATAAGCCTGAACAAGCTATATTGAGCGATAACCATAACCCAAGATGTAATCACATGATATACCCCATCACTTCTGCACCCACAGTAGGAACCGATGACAACCATTACTACTAAAAAACAAATTTGGTGCCAGTAGCAAACCTGCTATCGGTTAGAACCTCGTTCAAAACCTTCATACCCTACCGATGATGAAAGAAACACGTATAACTACTTAACCACTCATCTGATCAATAAACCAAGAAACTCACTCGCTCGACCATGGCCATTGTCCAAACCCTCAACAACATATAGTGTTATTCTTCCGAAGCTTCCTCATCCTAATACAATAGCGCAAATCTCAAGTCTATAAACCGCACCTCAGCCAATACAAGTATCCCCACCGACAAGTGCCAAAAATAATCATATAGAGCCCCACGCAATCCGGTTCCATGCACCGACAATTAATAATTCATACATGACAAATAACAATAAGAAAATTAAATAAGAACACTACGAAGCAAGTTAAGCAGGAAGGGAAATTTTAGCATTTTACTATGAACGATTCTCAACAAGGTGAAAGAAAAATACACATAATAGAAATAAGGAGCCAAATTTCATCACTATATCGTTGCGGCGTGCAACCCGATCCCATCATATCAATCCATATAGGATACCCTTCGAGCCATAATACCCGGGCTCACTGATCACATGTACGTCAACATCAAGCACAACAGAGTGCACAAAAATATAACTGTGGGAAAGATTATTAGAAACAAACAATACTGAGATGGACAAGCACAACTAGGGTGCAATAAGCAAATCAACATCACGAAGGTCACCTTGCCCATAATGTTATGTGTCCTAAACTGAATTAAAATAGGTGTGTGAAGAATCATGTAACCCTCACATCCCGCTGTATTATAAGAGAGAAACATATAACATAAACCAAGGCGCGAATAACTTCTATTATGCCCGATGATATACATATGGTAACAATTGCGCAAGAACAAACATGTCTGATCCAGTACAGAATACACATTCTCATTAGGCTCAAAAGAAACCCCCAAACCAATTTCTGATCATCCCCCAAACATGCAATTAACCTTCCAAAAGTCCATAGCAACCTTTCCATAACACCTACTATCAATCATCCAATCCTCGACATTTCTTCATCACTCGCAATCAAGGAATAGTCTGCCAACGAGAACATCCAGTCTATTAGCCTCATGAATACCATAATCTTCATATCCAATCTCAACACTGCTACTCAAATTGCTGACACGTAATTCATACCCCCTTACCTTGCGAAAAAATACTCATAAGTCAAAACACAATATACCTGCCAACATGCGAACTCTTCTCTAGTGGGAACATATAGTGCCAGCAAGACCTTAAACACCCAAAACCGACCGTGGCCATAACCATGATAAATTCTCTGAAACTCAGTAACACATAATCGAGTAATCAGAACCAATTGTCTCTAACTTAATCGAGTCACGCAAACTGCCAACCCGAAAGTAACTCAATCCAATATGACCGCCTTGAGGGAACTTCCTGGGAATTCGAAGCCATTTCTTGCATCACTCTAACATCGACATGTAGACCTTCCTTGACAAGGAAATGTGACAGATTCGATTACCATTCGCTACTTTTTTCAAGCCCACCCGCAAACAAATTCAAAAGTCCTTAAAGGCTACATAAGGCCCGGAACTCTCCAGAACCTTCTCGATAACTACTCATATTACTCTGATCTCTAATACACAACTAATACCCATCGAGCAACCTGTGCTTCACCAGCATATGACCATACAAAGAAATAACCAAGCAATATCTCTATCCAAAAACTGATACGGTCCATGACCCTACAATCTGATCGTCATTAGCAGACTCCACCAATTAGCTCGAAGCCATAGATCACCTCATCGGCACCCCAAAGTACCATATCTTCACAGCATACCCCGATCCCTCAAGACTATTTAGCTGAATACTTCAAAAACTCATGCAATACTGGTCATAGAATGCCCCGAAGACTCTGCCAAGCGCTTACCCATCATCGCAAAAGTAAAACAACTTCCCCAAATGCTCTGAAATGATCACATATGCACTCCACTGAATGGAAACCTCACACGACATATGCGATCCAAACTCATCATGTAGGAGATGGCACGCCGGTTATACTCAAATAGACACCTTGCCATAAACCCTCGTTAGTCATAATAGCCAGGCCACCAGCCAATCTTCCCAAATATGTGCTTACCAATCAGGCGTATGAACCCGCCTCATACCACAAATGAATGACTAACGGATTTAACATTGCATATGTTGTTGAGGCTACACAACACATTGTAATCTATTTGCAGCATCACCGATCGTCGGTACATAAAGAATATTTAGTGCACAACACCACATATGAGCAATTAGGAGGAGTCAAAGTCGTAGATTTCAAGCTAAAATAAGGTCGCACGATAAGGAAAGAAGAAAAGGAAATTTTTTTCCTAAATGCCCTGTAGCCTCCCGAAGACAGGTATGGACGTAATCATACTGATCCGCAAGACTCTACTAGACACTTGCTCATGACTCGTAGAACCTACAAACCTAGTGCTCTGAAACCACCTTGTCACGACCCAAACACCAATAGTCGTGATGGTACCTAACTCGATCCGCAAGGTAAGCCAACTAATAGAAAATACAATCCAAAAGAGATTATAGGAAAATAGTAAAGAATTAGCTGAACATTTACAAACTGACCCATAAACTGGTAGTACGAATCACGAGCTTCTAAGATTTAAAATTTCAAACTGATACAAATGAATACACATTGTTGAATCAAGTCACTGCATGGTTTTGAAGATTGACAAATTCCAACCCATTTGAACCAGGTCCATCAGAGCAAACATAGTCAAACAGACCCATTGGCACGAGAAACGTCCATGCACAGGAGATAAACATTATCTGTGAACTATGAGGTTATCTAGAACTAAGATGTTATCTCCTAAGCGAAAATGTTGCAAATTGATAAGAAGATGGAGTTTGATTTCAGGTAGGATAGAATCGAGATTAAGGAAGTTGAGATAAACTCAAACTCTTCCACCAAGGAAGAGTTGTATTAGAACTGAACAGCAATGTCTCAACTACTGACTCTATTAAATGTTGAAGAATTCCTGCTGAAGTAATAGTGCACAAACACAGAAGTGAAACAAGAACTGAAAGCAAAATTACCAAAGAAATTTGGCAAGCAGAATCCTTGTGCGACACAAAAGCTACTTGAACCAGCTAGAAGAACCAGTTCCATATGTTGTCTTTTAGTCTAGTTTATTCGTAGTAGGTGATTATATATTGTATCTTTCAGCTTTATCTAGAAGCATTTGTAATAGGTACACACTGTTCAAGTTAGAGCTAACTTGAAATTTTTCGCAAAATAGCTAGAGGCTACTTTTCCACAAAGGGATTAGAGTTCGTCCTTAGGTTTACAAAAGAGTTTATTTTGTAAATGCTGTTTGGCTCGTTGATATAGTGAAGAGTTTTGGAAAATCCGACTGGGAAGTAGGTCGTGGTTTTTTCACCTTTGAGCTAGGTGTTTTCCACGTAAAAATTGATGTGTTCCTTAAATTCTGCAATTACTTTCTAAACTGTAAAAGTTGGAACACCAAGAAGAACTAGGTTCTTCTATACAGACTGCACTCAAAAATTGGACACCACACAAATCACACCTCCCCCTCTCGTGTGTGTTATTGACGTATAGAACATCAATTGGTATCAGAGTGTGTTATCCTTGAAAAGGCTAACACCTTGGAAAAGATCAAAATGAGTGCACCACCTAGAAACTTGGAGGGTCAATCAACTGCAAGGCCACCACTCTTTAATGGCAAGTATTACTCCTAGTGGAAGAACATGATGAAGGATCACTTGATTGGAGAAGACTATGAACTTTGGGACATAGTCACTGATGGTCCTCTAGCCACCATGAAGAAGACCGATGAAGGAGAAGATGTACCAAAAACTAGAGCTGACTGCATTGCCGAGGATCTGAAGAAATGGGAGAAAAATGCTAAGGCAAAAAAGTGGCTAGTTTGTGGACTAGGTCCAGACGAGTATAGTAGGATTCAAAGTTGCACCACTGCCAAAGAAATCTAGGATACATTACAAGTAGCTCACGAAGGAATACATCAAGTGAAAAGATCAAGATGTACTCTACTATACTCTCAGTATGAAAACTTTACTATGAAAGAAGGAGAGACAATTCAAGAAATGTACACAAGGTTCACAACTCTGACCAATGATATTAATTCTTTGGTAGAGTCATTACTGAAGAGGACAGGGTAGAGAATATCCTAACAAGGGTCTTACCAATTTCCTGGGAAAGTAAAATCACTGCTATCTAGGAATCCAAAAATATGGAAACCCTCAGATTGGACGAGCTAATTGGAAACCTTACTGCCTATGAACTTAGAAGGCAGACAATGAAAATGGATGCTCCAAAGAAGGAAAAGAGTCTAGCACTGAGAATTACTGAGGGAGCAGATCTGGAGGAAGATGATGGCCATGATTACCAAAGAATTCATAAACTTTCTCATAAGGAAGAAGGGCATCTCTAGAGGTGGAAACTACAACAAAGCAAAAGGTCTAGAAAGGACAACCAACGAGGGATGCTACAAGTGTGGAAAGACTGATCACCATATCAAGAACTATCCTCAGTGGGAACTGGAATGGAAAGAGGAGATTTTTGAAAGAAGGAACAGGAAGAAGGAACTGGTCCAACCCAAGAAAACCGCAACAAAAGCTATGGTTGCTGCTTGGGGGGAAAGCTCAAATGAAGAATCAGAAGATGGTGAGAATGAAGAACATGCGCTCATGGGAATTGGCGAATCTGATGAGGAATCATATGAAGAACCAGAGGTAATTATATCCCATCTCAAAAAACAAAATAAAGTTCCTATCTAAAGAAAAACTTTCTGAGTTGCTACTTGATTTCATGGATGATTCCGAAGAAACAACCAAAGAGAAATAACAACTCTCTAAAGAGTGTGCAATGCTAAAATCAAAATGCATGAACCTGGAAATCAGAGTAGGTGAATCTGAAAAGAAAAATAATATCTTGATGAACCGGGTTCATCCACTCGAAACTAAGATTCTAGAGCTAAAATCTGAAAATTTAAAATTAAATATATGAACTAGTAAAAAGATTGTTCATCATTCTTATATCATGTTAAAAGAAAATGTGAGAAAAATAAAAGATAAGTTGTGTACTAAGGATGAACATATAAGGACACTTAAAGAAGAACCTTGTAAAGACAAACATGAATAAGATTGAACTTGTAAATGGAATAAATCCTCTGATGCCTTGATATGGCTTCAAAAAAATCATAGTAGCAACCGAAAAGGAATTGACTTTGGGAGTCAATTGCCCAAGTGGGATCCCAAAAGAAAGTATCTCACTCTCCCTGAGAATAAAATTTGCACCCACTGTGTTAAGACTGGTCATTACAAAATTGAGTGTACTGCAAAAGAGCAGGCCAGTCGAAGAAATGAGAGCTTTGTTAAAAGAAACAATTGGTTACCAGATTGGGCCAGGAAAAGCTTAATTCATCTTTTCTCTCATAGAAAAGGACCCAAACTAGTTTGGGTTCTTAATACTAACCCCTGATTTATTTTTGTAGGATCAAGTGAGAGGAAGCAGCCAAATTTGGTACTTGGATAGTGGCTGCTCAAAACATATGACAGGGAACAAGGAATATTTCCTTTCACTTGAAAACCTCAAAGGAGGAAATGTCTCCTTTGGAAATTGAAAGAAAGGTGAAATTATCGGGGTTAGTAAGGTAGGTAAGGATGACACACGTTCCATTGAACATGTGTGCTTGATAGATGGCTTGAAATATAGCCTGATCAGTATGTCACAATTGTGTGACAGATGTAACCTAGTTGCTTTCACTTCCACAAAATGTTTTGTGATTAACTTGCTTACTGACAAGATTGTTTTGCAGGGAAAAAGAATGAATGAAATCTATGTCATAGACTTGTCCACATTATCAGAAAATGAACTCACTTGCTTAAGTGTGTTGGATAGTGATCCCATTCTTTGACACAAAAGACTTGGTCACGCAAGTCTAAATCAGCTCAACAAATTAGTCTCTAAGGACTTAGTGATAGGGCTTCCTAACATTAAGTTCAAGGAAGAAAATGTTTGTGAGGCATGTGCAAGGAGGAAGCATGTAAGATCCTCTTTCAAATGCAAGAAAATGGTCAGTACCACCAGGACGTTGGAACTGGTTCATATGGACTTATGTGGTCCTATGAGAACTCTGAGCAGAGGTGGTAAGAAATCTGTAATGGTTCTAGTTGATGATTACTAAAGGTTCACTTGGACCTTATTTATGACATCTAAAGATGAAGCATTTGATATGTTCGTTTCATTTGTTAGAAAAACTGAAAAACAATTAGGAAATCAACTAGCATCAATAAAATCTGATCATGGTACTGAATTTGAGAATGCAAAGTTTGCTGAATTCTGATGAACATGGTATAAATCACAACATTTATGCCCCTAGAACCCCACAACAAAATGGGGTTGTTGAAAGAAAGAACAGAACTCTTGAAGATATATCTAGAACCATGCTTCTTTCTAGCAAACTACCCCATAACTTCTGGGCAGAAGCAATAAACACCGCATGCTACATAATAAATAGATGCATGACCAGATCACTGGTAGATAAAACTCCTTATGAATTACTTAAAGGGAGAAAGCCCAACATATCCCACCTTAGGGCTTTTGGATGCAAGTGCTTTGTGCACAACAATGGAAAGGATTCCCTAGGTAAATGTTACACCCCGTGTTTTCTTACATGAAAGTGCGCCATAGATAAATTAATGGAAACTCGGAAATGAGATGTTACATCCCATTCTTTTTACAGAGGATTTATGACCATAAGACCCCGTAAGTTTAACAACATCGATACCGTTAGATATATTTTGATATGGTATTTATATTGAGTAGAACATTTTTTGTAAAAAGTTTGAAAAATACGATTTTATATAGTTATTAATATTACTACTTTCGAATATATTTTAAATTATACCCATAATATGTGGAAGTTTATGAGATTTTCTTTATTGTAAAGATAAGAATTATTTTTTCTTTTCACAAGAAAAGAAAGTTATCTTTTTACTATTTTAAGAATTAAGCGTACGAGAATTTTTACTCTTTATATGAGATTAGTAAAATTATAAGTTGAGAAAATATATGTATTTTACATGGATGTTTTAATAAAAATAATAGTGTATGTATTTATTTTATGTGGTACCAGATGACCATGATAGTAGGATGTATAAAGTGTATTAAAAATAAGTAAAATTTTAAGTAATTTGAAATAATTCTTAATTATAAGGGTAATTGGTTAATTACCGAGTAACGGGACATTACCTAATTAACCAATAAATTTGGATAATGATTAAGATCCTCCATCCACCCCACGTGGTAGATTTTTCTTAAACAAATTTTGACTCATGTGTTAATTAATATACGTGCCCCAAATTAGTTATATACTGATTTTCAAGTTCCAAAGAGTTATTGTAATTAATAAGCCATTCCCCATTACATAAACCATTTTTAATAGATATGGAAAGCCTAACAAACCCATTTTAAGGACGTACAAGAATTGAACAAACCTACAACTAAAGCCTAAAATTCTTCAGAGAAAAAAAGAAAACACTACAAAATTGGTTTCCTCAGGCATCATACCACAAGTATAGGATCAGTAGAATGAAGGAATATTACTAAAGTATCATGTAATAGGTTTACGTTATGGAATTGAGAGTATGACATACTAGGTATAGATGTTTTAGTGGCAAAATTATTCAAAACGGCATGGAGGATGAAAGGTCTAGGCTATGTCAAGTACTCCAAAATAAGAATGACTTGGTTTTTGTGATTCAGGTATGTTAAGGCCATCCCTTCTTTCTTTTTGACATGATCTAAATTATACAGAAGAAACGAGTGAACACACGGTTTCCATAAATTACTATATTCATAGAAATACTATGGTTGTCTATATTCTTAATTCCCCATGTGAATTATTATTATCTTCTGTTCATGGGTCTCGAAAATACGTATGTTGGTAAAGTTTATTCCATGATATTAATCAGAGGCATAATGGCCTTATGACGTACCGATAGATTTTATTAATGTATTCCATATGCATTTCATTCATTTATACATGTACATTGACCCATGACTCAGACGGTGTTATATATATATATATATATATATATATATATATATATATGTATATATGTATATGTATATGGGATATGGGAAAGGTTATGGCGTTATATACGCACCACCACCTTATTAGCTGGTATACGTTGATGATTGTGCCCACAGTGGCCGATATGATATGATGGGATGCCCTCAGAGGCCTGATGATGTTATGAAACATCTACCTAAGCATTACAAGACATTATAAATATTTCATGATTTACAGAGCTATCTATACTTACAGGTTGAGTCATTTACTCTATATTTCTTCAATGTGTGTTATGTACTTATTTATGTGCCTTACATACTCAGTACATTATTCGTACTGACGTCCTTTTTTGACCTGGGGACGCTGCGTATCATGCCCGCAGGTCCCGATAGACAGGTCGAGAGCCCTCCAAATAGTCTATAAGCTCAGCGGAATATGTTGGTGCGCTCCATTTGCTTCAGACTTGCTTGTTTGGTTAGCATGATTTAGACGAGTATTGTTTGATATGGCGGGACTCTATCCCGACTTTTATCAAAATTATGTACTCTTAGAGGCTTGTAGACAGATGTCATGTATATGATTACTTGTATGGCCTTTTTGGCCTATGTTTTGAATTTACAAATGATTACGTTGGCCTTATAGGCCCGTATGTGAGGTATGTAAGATTTATATCAGACTGGGTCGATCTATGTCGAGTATTTTCCCCATGTTTATTCTACTTATCTCACGACATCCTCTCTGGCTCATTTTCCTATGATAAGTATGATACGAAATATAAGTTACGTAGGTACTCGGTTGACTAAGGTTCGGGGTGCTCGTTGCGGCCCATTGGTTTGGGTCGTGACAAAAGTGTTATCAGAGCAGTTCTATCCTAGGGAGTCTGCAAGCCGTGTCTACTAGAGTCTTGTTTATAGGTGTGTAGTGCACCACACTTATAAGCAGGAGGCTACAGGGCATTTAGGACTGTTACTCTTTCTTCTTATTCTAGATCGTGTGGTAGAACTCAGTTGTAAGAATTCAAATTCCTAACTTCTATTTTATTCGTAATAAGACGATGCATACATTTAGAAAGATGGTTGTTAAGGGATTGAATGTGGTTGTGGAAAAGTTGAGTTAGAAGAACTCGGTGAGCTTCTGAAAAAGGAGTCTTAAGGAAAAAATATCTATCCACCCTTATGGTGAAAAACAATGAGATATTCAGAAGATAAATACAAGTTTCAACAAGTAAAGGCAGGCAGGTGAGAGAAGGTACGAGGTACCCAGCTGATGAAGCTTATCATTATTTAGCATTCAGGAAGAGATATATAAGCATTTTGAGTTACCTTCAACAGTAACAGAGGTATGTATAATTGGCCACCCCGATCTGGGTTATGCTCTATGGGAGCTAACAAATATGCTTTAAGAAAAGGACAGGCAGAAATATTAGCAGGAAAATAAGAATAGAGAGATAAGGAAGTATTATAAGTAAGATGTGATACATGGATGACAAACGGTAGATCAAAAGATGATAGTATTATAGAATCTATAGTCAAGTGAATAAAGAAACGAGAGGTGACAGGCCTTGAGACAACAAAAGCGTATAAGTCATAAACTCATATCCTCATTTCGAGAAACAAGTTCGTCAACAAAAGTAAAAGATAGACCCCCAAATTAATACAAATCGGTATGGGCTGGTGAACAAGATAACTAAATGTGAATTAAGGACTGAGGGGTTGGATAATAGTCAGCATCATCAGAATTTCAGATTTCATGCTGTCGTTAATCGAATGGACAATAGAAGAAGATTCATGAGAAATTCAGAAAGTGGTCATTCAGGAAGACGCTTCCCTAAAGCAAGCAATGTGAGAAAAGTTAAGTTAAGGGATTGTATGTGCCGTTTACACTAGGTGTCTCCCTCGTGATTAAGGAAATTGTTATCCTTGGTACATAACGATTACCGTAAGGCGAGTAAGGGTCATCGATGATGTGAGAATGGGCCAATGAGTAGTTAGTAGTTGATTCAGGAAGAGCCTAGTTAATGGCTAGACAAGAGGACACAGACAAATCAGCAAATCGTGCAGGATAAGCATAGTAAAACTGATATAATGAATTTAGCCTCGCAGTATTGTCATTGTAATACTTGATACATATTCATATAGGAGTAGGGGTAGTTAAAGGTACCATATGAGTATTATTGAAATAAAAGACAAAGCCACTGGGAAAGACCGTCAAATATCAATTCAGAAGAAACCCTACAAGCACATGGGTATGGAGGTAAGCAACTATGGATAATTATAGGCAAGGAAGGACATCAAAAGGTCCATAATATGCTCCCAGATTTACAAGAGTCAAGGGTTCTTCCTAAGTACTACAATGGAAGATTGTAGATCAACATGGATGTGAATCGACAATGGATGGATAAAAGATACAAAGTATGAGATTAGATTAGACCATCATTCTAAAGATGAGCAGTAATGAAGAAGCATTAAAAGACTTAGCTTTATGCATATAGGATAAGCAACAAGAGTAACCTGGAGTTTGGTTGCAAACCTCGGTAACAATAAATTGAACTAACGATTATGGTATAATATGGCCTACTTAGATGTAGTAAAGATGTCCCTCTAGGCATCATTAGCTTTACTACATCTAAGTAGGCCATATTATACCATAATCGTTAGTTCAATTTATTGTTACCGAGGTTTGCAACCAAACTCCAGGTTACTCTTGTTGCTTATCCTATATGCATAAAGCTAAGTCTTTTAATGCTTCTTCATTACTGCTTATAAAGCGTCCATTTCTTTTGAAGACCTATTGGCACGAGAAGCGTCCATGCACAGGAGATAAACATTATCTGTGAACTAAGAGGTTATCTAGAACTAAGATGTTATCTCCTAAGCGAAAAGGTTGCAAATTGATAAGAAGATGGAGTTCGATTTCAGGTAGGACAAAATCGAGATCAAGGAAGTTGAGATAAACTCAAACTCTTCCACCAAGGAAGAGTTGTATTAGAACTGAAAAACAACGTCTCAACTACTGACTCTATTAAATGTTGAAGCATTCCTGCTGAAGCAATAACGCACAAACACAGAAGTGAAACAAGAACTGAAAGAAAAATTACCAAAGCAACTTGGAAAGCAGAATCCTTGTGCGACACAAAAGCTACTTGAACTAGCTTGAAGAACAAGTTCCATCTGTTGTCTTTTAGTCTAGTTTATTCGTAGTGGGTGATTACATATTCTATATTTCGGCTTTATCTAGAAGCATTTGTAATAGGTACACACTGTTCAAGTTAGAGCTAACTTGAAGTTTGTCGCAAATAGCTAGAGGCTAGTTTGCCACAAAGGGATTAGAGTTAGTCCTTAGGTTTACAAAAGAGTTTATTTTTTAAATGTTGTTTGGCTCGTTGATATAGTGAAGAGTTTGGGAAAATCCTACTGGGAAGTAGGTCGTGGTTTTTTCACCTTTGAGCCAGGTTTTTTCCACGTAAAAATTGTTGTGCTCTTTAAATTCTGCAATTACTTTTCCGTAAACTATAGAAGTTGAAACACCAAGAAGAACCAGGTTCTTTTATAGAGACTGCACTCGAAAATTGGACACCACACAAATCACCACCCCCCTCTTGTGTGGTATTGACGTATAGAACATCACACGTTATGCTTGAAGGTTACATAAATAGATTAGCAATAACCTAAGCTACCATGGACAAGTGGCATCTATATCAAAACGCACGAACATCTTCCAAATCAGCATCCAACGTCACCAGCAGCTGCGCTCCAAAATATGCACGCAATGTGAAGAAGTGCAGTATCAGTACAACCGACCCCATGTACTGGTAAGTATTTTGTCTAACCTCGTCGAAGTAATGACGAGGCTTTTAGTTGAAAGATGCTATTTTTTGTAACATGTACATTAGACTAACAGTATAGGCAGTTCAAAACATAATAGACAAAAGTACCGTATACAACTCTGTGAGACAGCCAACAATTACTATCATGAATTACAGTAGAAGATTTACAATCTTTCTTGGTATAAGAAGTGTATCCAAGATATCAAGTCACATGGCACGGTAACATCCCTCATACTTCTATCTCATCCTCACCATATATAAATAAATTTATGTAACAAATCAATTAGCACGGCAACACCCTTCGTGCTTCCAACTGTACGTATAACATAACCAACCATATGCATAAACACGATAACATGAATTACAAAGTAGGAAATACGCAAGTAACAACAATGGACAAGGATATACATGTGGGCAACAGTAAAGAACTAAATGAAAAGCACGTGAGTAATAACAACAATTGGAAAATAAGGGACATCAACATCAATTAAGTAGAACATTAGAGGCCTAAGTACAAATAGGACAAAAATAAGAAGGAAACACATGATCTTTACAAGTTAACAAGTAAGTGCGTGAATGACTAGCATAACAGAATGCTTAAACTAGAGTGTGGAGGAAAAGGTATGACATGAGTATAATTTTAAAATTAGGAAATAGGCACGGCATAGGCATGTTAAGCAAGTGAAAGACATGGACAACGCAACAATAATTGAGATACAGGTCAAGTACGGGATAATAACAACATATCACACAAAATATATAATTTTGACAATAACAGCTCAAGGTAAAGGAAGAAATGTATACATGGAATACAGATATAACATCATAATGCATGCCCATCATCCTCACCTGCATGAAAACACCTTCATGCCATGACCTCACAATATTAAAAGCATAACAATATAAATGAAATGGCACGACATCACCCTTTGTGCTTTTACTCTCACATGATGTGGCAAGGTATCACCCTTCATGATTTACACTTTTCCCTCACATGATAATGTATATGAAATGGCACAGCATCACCCTTCGTGCTTTACACTCTACCTTACCAAGCATATGAATATCAATAAAATAGCAAGGCAGGAAGTATAAATAACATCGAGGAGAGTGTCCAAACGAATATTCCAAAAAAATTATCAATCACTGATTTCCAATCCAACAATGATTCAATGAACCCTCAAGGAACACATAATTCAAGTACTTCCATAAAATCCCACAATTTATCAACAGTACAAGTATGGAATCTAGCATCTCAAAATATCGATCGTAATAATGTATTAACGATTATGCATAGAGATGACCGAATTAGACAAATCAATGTATTCTCAGAGTTCCATCAAATTTGATCAAGTTATAATAGGCTAAGTCTCGATTCTAACATTTAATACAAGGTTCTTAATATCTAGAAGCCAAGTGAGGCATGAAGCAAGAGGTCACGAAATTCTACCAACATAAATGTAACATAATTCACCCCCAAGCATGATTAACCCTGGCACATACATATACGCTCGTCACCTCATATATGTATCAACCACGCAGGTAGCAAACAATGACAAATAAGAGGAAAATTTCCCTCAACAAAGTTAGGCAAAAGACTTACCTCGAACAAGTCAATTACAATACTGAGCAAGCCACGCGATGCTCATAAAATGCCATCACGCGCGTAGTGACCTCCGAACGTCTCAAAAATAACCAAAAGAAACTCAAATACATCAAATAAAGCCCAAGGAAACAATTCTGAATGCTAAGGATTGAATCCTAAACCAAATCCCAAATTTCGCCAAAAATCACACTCTGGCCCACGCCTCGGAACCCGACAAGAAACACAGAATCCGATAACCCATTCAATTAAGAGTTTAACCATACCAGTTTCACTTGATTCCGACTCCATTCGATCTTCAAAACTCAAAAATTCATATTATGAAACTTTAGGCCTAAACCCCCAATTTCCTCTTTAAACTTCATCAACCAAAAGCTAAAATCTAAGATATATTCATGGAATATAACCAAAACCGAGAAGAGAACAATTACCCCAATTCATATGGTTAATATCGACTCAAAAATTTCCAAATTCCGAACTCCCCAACTCAAAATATGTTAAATGAAAAAACCCTCGTTTTAACACTGTTCTGCCTCGTTTCTTGTGGTAAATGATCTTGAAACATGCTTTTGATGCCTCCAATGGATTCCTTGTGAAATACTAGTTAAGTTAGACTCTTGAATCACTCCATTTGACGTTATATTGAAGGAGATATGTTGGTTTTAATGTTTGAAAATAGTGTAGATTTTTAAATACGAATTCAGTGGCAATTCGTAATTAATCTAAAAAATCTGGTAACCCGATTCTTAGTAAAATGACCATAAACTCCTCATACGATGTCAAAATTAGACGATTCTTTTTTATGGCTCCGTAATTACGATAAAAATATAATGCTTCAATAAAAGCAGAAATTAGAGCTAATTTACTTAATGTAGTACCACTTATGCTTGAAGAAACAACGTCGAAACATAAAAAAACGAGCGCAACACAACCTAAATCTACGTCCAAACATACCAAAAAGTCCCATAACATAACACGGACTTACTCGAGGCCTCAAAACACACATAACAATATCGAAACGACGAATCACACCGTAATCCAAAAATCAATGAAGTTAGAACTTCAAACTTCCACAACCGATGCCAAAACCCATCAAATCATTTCTGATTGACCAAAAATATTGCACATAAGTAACATTTGACATTATAGAATTGCTCCAACTTCCGGATTTGAAATCCAACCTCGATATCAAAAAGTCCATTCTCGATCAAACTTTCCAAAAATTCCAACTTTCGCCATTTCGATCCAAATTCAACTACGGACCTCAAAATCACAATCCGGCCACGATCTTAAGTCCAAAATCATCCGACAGAGCTAACGAAACCATCCAAATTTCAATCCGAGGTCAAATACTAAAAAGTCAAACTTGGTCAATTCTTCCAACTTTAAAGCTCCCTAGTTGAGAATCATTCTTCCAAATCAGTCTTGAATAACCTGAAAACCAAAACCGATGATTCACATAAGTCAAAATACATCATGCGGAGATACTCAAAACGATATGTCAGGTCATCATAGTAGTAATATCATCCAATCATCCACCTAGTCATCTAAAACCGTCCATGTTGTATAAGAATTCATGACCTTCCCTTCAAAACTGAATTGTGACCTTGCACATGCAAATCTCAATCCCACACGAAATTGCATCTATCATGCCATCATATGAAAAGCACGAGAATATCATAATCACTCTGAATCTCAAGTAGAATACATATCTGGTCAGTTAGAAACCTTCCATTTGATCCCATTAGTAGGAAATCACAATACTCAACATGATACTCTCGCCAATAGGAAATATCCACCTCGAATCGTGATAGAAATCATCTAGAACTCTTTGGAAGTGCATTTTCACATAATCAAATCATCAAAAGTGAATCTATCTAACTCCACCAAGCCACGCAGGTCGTCAAACCCAAGAGCATTACCACGGATCACGTGTAGGGACTCACCACATCATAAGTATCCAAAGAATTGATCATACCTATTGCCATGCTGATCCAACCTACTACCATACTGTCCTATTTCTCCAAGTTCCTTCCGAATTACCCTCAAGGTGACACTTCTCCTTGACAGAACACCACAATCTTTAACCAGAACTCACCACACGAGATCCTAGAATAAAATCACACCTCTTTAAAGCCCATAAGCCGTTGAATTCTATCTTAAGCACCCCAAAGCACCACAACTGATACACTCACTCTGAAGAGACCTTATGTGAACCTAAAGTTGTTTCCTTCACCTTCCTGATATTGAAATGTATAATCCACAATGATATAGAAATACCGCGAGTCTCGACACCATGCAATGTAAATCTCAGATTCTAGCCATATACAAATCTTGAAAATCCCCAATTGCTACATATAACTCTTGAATCCATTAGAACCTTCTTGAGAGCCATTCACTCTGCTCAAATCTCAATTGCACCGTCCAAACGAGTCGAACGACCTATGCCACATTAGCACGATGACACCCAAAGAAGCAACCCACACTTCTAAGAAATCGAGAAAATTCCTACCCCATGCGCACTACATCCTCACGAATAACAACTCAATCATTATATGATTCCCATATACCCATAAAGTGTATACATCATGCATCCCGAAACTTCGTTGCTTACGTCATCCTCAAAACCATCTTTTATAAGTCATAACTTATCCAGAAGTATGCCTCAGGCGAAAACCAATACAACATATAATCGTACAATTGACTTACCGATAGAAGAATCCCTTACTTGGATCAAAGCCAGAATCAATATGAATCTCACCCGAGGCCCCTGAGATCCCATCAAAACATACCAACACATCCTAAAACATTATACAAAGTTACTATTTACGCGACACATTCCTGAGATTCCTTGGAAGGGCGATGTAAAGCTAAGCAACTGAAATGAGAATTGAAAAGAAAGCTTGATTGCATTAATGAAAGCTATTACAAAAGTAGACAACGCGGTGTCGAGGGAGAGAGACACCAGTAAATATAATTGCTTGCTATAAAGTTTTTGATTGCTTGATCCCCCCTAATAATGCTTGAAAAAAATAAACCAAAGTTACAAGACTTGACCTAAGTAAGCTAGAGAATCATAATGGATATATATGGAATAAAACTAATCTATATTTACATTGAAAAGGACATAGTTTTCTACAAGGTAGAAATAAGTCCCGTGTTAGCAACTTTGTCTTAGGCATCACAATATGCTCGTGCAGTTGTTGTCTGCGCACGCGGCACTATTGGAAGCTGCATGCGGCTAGGTGCTGGTGAGGGATATCGATGGGGCGACAGAGGCATATGCGTGCTTATCACTTGGAGCGGCCAAGACCACGGAGTCGTCCGTGGCTAGGTGTTGGGGGGCTTGCATGGACACCACGGGGCGCATCCAAGAGGTCATGGGGCATGGCTGGAAAGCCGCCCATGATATTATCCTCCACGTGAGTTAGCGACGTCCTTGGCGCCTTACTTGAAAGATAATATTCTATTAGGCTCTTGTAGGATTTGAGGTTTTTTCCCCTATCCCAAGTATTCTCCTTTGCATCACAACCCTACCATTTCACTAAAAACTCTTGGTGATCCTTCTTTGAGGTGTGAATCACCCGATTATCAAGTATGGATTTAGCACGCCTTTTCCTAGTTGAATTGGGGCCTCGAATACTGGGTATTGTGAGTTGGCTCCGTGAAGGGTCCTCCGTGTCTTCCTGAAAAAGTTTCAGAAGGTTGACATGGAAGACATGATAGATTTTCCACCAAGCTGAGGTATCCACCCGGTATGCAACTTTCCCAATGCGCCTTTTAATGGACAAGGGTCCAATGTATTTTTGCAATAGGTGTAACACCCGGTAAATTCGGCTTACCTATGATTGTGTTAAATGAGTAGTAAGGTTATATTTTGGACATGTGAATTTCTATTATTATTAATATGGGTCGAAATAGTTATTTTAGAATCAAGACGAAGAGTGAGGTATACAAGATTCGATAAAATCTACGAAGTTACAAAAGGTCATTCTTGTAGGAGGTTTAGTGAAAAACGTGTAAAGTATTTGGGAAAACGCAAAACATGAAAGTTGTAGGACTTTGACATATATTTCCAACGATATATTATGAAACCCAAATAGATCTCTGTGCAAAAGGTTATGTGCATTTTACAGAACAGTGTCCAATATGCGCGCCCCTGGTGCGGCCCGAGCGCGGCCGTGCACATGTGGCAGTGTTCCTGCCATTTTTCATGGTCAGGCCTACAGGTGCACGGGGACGTACTTGGATAGTCATTTTGAAAGCTCTACTTCGTCCCCCACATCCCCAAAACATAAAAATTTGCTCTAGAAAGAAAAGCTCTCAAAAACCTAACTCCTTAAGGGTCCCTCCACCAACCAAGGTATGTTCTAATGGCGATTCTAAGTTAATTTTAATTTCCCAACATCTTATTAACATGGGTAAACCCTCCATATCATTAGATATTTGATTGGGACATCATTGTTGAGGGAAGGAACCCTAGAACTCGAATTCAAATGGATTGAACTTCAAAGAGGTAGTGTCTTCACCCTCTAATTGATTCTAACAGTGGTTTAACAATTATAGACCCTAGTTCATGAGATATGAGTTGATGGGTTTGATAAAAAAACATAAACGATTATAGGTTTGGTGTTTTGATTATTGATAATTGGTTAAGGGTGTTCTTTACCTTATGGGTGATAAAGAATAATGTTGATTATAAACATTTGAGACTTTAGAATTTATCTAGGAGCAAGATAATAGGGTATTGGGTGTACACACACCATTAATAAGGACTATGAAGCTTTTATTTATTCCCACCATGTTTTTGATAAAATGCTGATGTTGCCAAACCATTAGTATCATAGCTAATATGGAATCCCTTTGACTTGTATTGCTGTAGATTAAAGTTGAAAGGGTTCATAAAAATTGTATTACGCTCAACAACAGGAAGTTAAGGTATGTGAGGCTAACTCTTTATGTTTGAGAATGTCTATGATTCTCCCTACGTCCCATTCATTATGACTATTACTAGTTTCCTCATAAAGTAATTATGCCTAGTTCCATGAATAGTAGTAGAAATTTTATTCTCTAGATGGCATAGTTTCATAATCATTAAATATTCTATGAGTTTCAGTTATGACAAATCAACTTATTATGAGTACATATCTCAGTTTAGTCCTATTTATTATTCCAGTATCATCTAACTCAGTATGGTTCAATATTTCCGCATCATGTATTTCAGTATGATTCTCAGCTCCTCATTCAAAGTTCCTGAATGTTGAACACCTATATTTGGGCCTGAGGCTTTAGTTTATGCTTTATGCATCATTGGGCCTGAGGCTGTAGTTATGTATCTGTATACTTTGGCCCGATTTTATAGCTTGTGCGCATATATATATATATTAGGCCTGACACCGTAGTTTATCAGATAAACAGGTTGTTCATCATTCAGAATATGGAGTATTCGTAACCTTACTTCCTATGTTTAGCTCAGTTATTAGTTATTAATTTCAGTTTCAGTATTTACAGTTTTTTCCTTCAGTTGTTTTACATACCAGTGCAATTCAAATATATCGACGTCCCTTTTTGCCTGGGGCATGTATCTCGCGATGCAGGTAATGATTTACAAGTTGACGTCTCTTCTCTCTAGGACATCTCCTATCAGCTGTTGGTGAGCCCCAGTCTTTCAGGGCGTTATCCCTCTCTTTTTCAGTCATTATAATACTTTGAGTTAATAGGGTATACCGGGGACCTTGTCTCAGTAAACAGTTAGCATCTCAGTATTCTTTAGAGGCTTTGTAGACTATACTTCAGTCAGTCAGATGTTAGCAGGATTTTATGTGTTAGCCTTGTCGGGTATTCGTTTATACTTGTAGACTTTTCAGTATTATCCGCATCTATGATATTTTAGTCAGACTCTTTAGAAGATCATCATGTTGTATATTTATATCTAGCTTACATTTATACAACATGTTGATCCATCCATAAAGTTGGTTCGCTCGGTCACATATAGTCAGGCACCGAGTGTCGTGTTACGCCCAGCCATGGTTCGGGGCGTAACAAATCTTGGTATTAGAGCTTAGGTTCAAGATTCCTAGGGATTCTATGAATCCATGTCCAATGGGGTCACTTTTACGTGTGTGTGTGCACGCCGCACGTATAAACAGTTGACAACCAAGACATCTAGGATTGTTCCATTTCTTTCGTACTTTAGATCGTGCAGTTAGATCTATGCTTTCAGGAATCTTTCTAACTCGTGCGAAATTGAGTATTTCAGAAAAATGCCTGCAAAAAGAAAAAACACCAGGAGGGCCTCAATTACTAGCCAGATGGCTACGACTAATACTACCCAAGAGGAGGACACTATGGTCCAGGGGGTTGCATCGGGCTCAGTGCCCACTGCTTCAGACATGGACGTCAGGGGAGCTATCCAGTTGCTCACCTAGATTGTTGCCACTCTGGCTCAAAGGCAAGGAACAAGTGTTGTTCATGAGACGGGTAGTTCCAGGTCCAGGGAATTCCTCAAAATGAAACCTCCAGTCTTCACATGGTCAAAAAAAGATGAGGATCTACAATACTTTATTAATGAGCTTCAGAAGATATTACGAGTGATGCATGCTACAAAAACTGAGGCAGAAGAGCTTGCTATGTACTAGCTGAAAGATGTTGCCAACACTTGGTATGAAACATGGGAAGAGTCCTGAGGGGAGGATGTGGCTTCTGGAACTTGGAAGGAGTTTACAGATGCGTTTCTTGAGCATTTCATAATCATTGAGGTCTTGGAAGCTAAGGCTTTGGAGTTTGAGAAACTCAAACAGAATGATATGAGTACTACCTCAAGTTCGTCTCTCTGGGTAGGTATGCTCCGAAAATGGTACGTGATATGAGGGCCGGAGTTAGGCGGTTTGTTTTGGAGCTTTCAGATGACTTGTTTGCTGATGCTAATATAGCTGCTCAGAATAATGACATGACCATCACTAAGATGGTTGCCTTTGTTCAAGGGAATGAAGACAGGTTGAACGAAGAAGAGCAGCTATAGAGAGAGAAGGATAGGGAATTCAACAAGAAAGCTAAGTCTGCAGGAGATTTCAGCCATGGGGGATCTCAGGCAGGAGGCAATCACCAGTTCTTCAGGAAATAAAAATTAGGACCTGCTCCATCTTCAGCTAGTGAACCAGTTCAGAGGTCCAAGTTTAACAAGAAAAGCCAAAATTTCAGCGCAGCAGGCTCACAGTCACATACTCGTGTGGGCTATAGAGGCCTTGAGTACCCTACTTGCAACACGTGTGGTAAGAAGCATCCAGGGGTGTGTTGTTTAAGCACAAATGTCTGCTTTGGGTGCAGTCAGCAGGGCCACTTCTTGAGGGACTATCCATCAGCAAGGCAGAACAATGTAGGCAATGTAGCTCAGTTCACTAATTCAGCATTCCCTCATAACTCTCAGACCCAGCAAGGGCGTGGTGCAACAAAGTCTAGTAATGCAGGCGGTGGTCGAAATCGCTTGTATGCCCTGGCAGACCATCAGGATACGGAGGCTCGGGGAGATGTTGTCACATGTATGCTAATTCTATTCACTTTTGGTGTCTACGCTCTTATAGATCCGGGATCCACCCTATCTTATGTAACTCCCTATATTGCTAAGAAATTTGGGATAGAACCAGAAAAAGTTGTGTAAACTTTTTGAAGTATCCACTCCAGTTGGAGAATCAGTTATAGCTAGATGTATCTATAGGGGATGTCCAGTCAAAGTGTATCATCGTCTTACTGTAGCATACTTAGTAGAATTGGAGATGGTAGACTTCGATGTGATCATGGGCATCGATTGGTAGAGTCTTGTTATGCCACAGTGGGTTGTATAACCAAAGTAGTAAGTTTTGAATTTCCCAGTGAACCAGTCTTAGAATGGAAGGTGATGCAGTAACTAGGGGTAGGTTTATTTCCTATCTTAAAGCCAGAATGATGATCTCCAAAGGGTATATCTATCACCTGGTTCGAGTTAAGGATGTAGATGCTCAGATTACCACTCTCCAGTAGGTACCAATTGTAAATGAGTTCCTAGAAGTGTTCCCCGAAGATCTTCCCTGAGTCCCTCCCGATAGGGAAATTGACTTTAGAATTAATTTACTCCCTGGCACTAAGGCTATATCTATTCCACCTTATAGAATGGCTCCAGCAAAGTTGAAAGAGATGAAAGCTCAGTTGAAAGATCTTATATATAAGGGATTCATAAGGTCAAGTATCTCACCTTGGGGAGCACCGGTCATGTTTGTCCGAAAGAAGGATGGGTCTTTGCGCATGTGCATTGACTATCGTCAGCTGAATAAAGTCAGCATCAAGAACAAGTAACCTCTTCCCAGAATAGATAACTTATTTGATCAACTTCAAGGTGCCCAGTGTTATTCCAAGATTGACCTCAGATCGGGATACCAAGTCGATATTCCAAAAAACAACTTTCAGGACTCGGTATGGGCATTTCAAATTTTCGGTAATGTCATTTGGTTTGACGAATGCACCAACAGCTTTCATGGACCTTATGAATAGGGTCTTCAAGCCCTATCTTATTATTTTCATTATTGTGTTTATTGATGACATATTGATTTAATACCCTAGCCAGACTGACCATGCAGAACATATCAGAATTGTGTTGCAGACACTGCAGGATCGCGAGCTATATGTAAAATTTTCTAAGTGTGAATTCTGGTTGAAATCAGTAGCATTTTTGGGCCATGTCATCTCAGGGGAAGGCGTGAAGGTGGACTTTCAAAAAATTGAGGCAGTGAAGAATTGGCCTAGACCCACCTCAGTATCCGATATAAGAAGTTTCTTGGGTCTAGTAGGCTATTATAGGCATTTCGTAGAGGGATTTTATTCTATCTCGTCCCCTTTGACTAGATTAACTCAGAAGAAAGTCAAGTTTCAATAGACGGACGCTTGCGAGAAAAAAATTGAGGAGTTAAAGGAGAGGTTGACCTCAGTTCCAGTCTTGACGCTACCGGAAGGAACCGAAGGACTCGTTGTTTATTGTGATGCTTCAGGGGTTGGCCTTGGGTGTGTATTAATGTAGCATGGAAAAGTCATAGCCTACGCATCGAGAAAACTCAAGGCTATTGAGAAGAATTATTCGACTCATGATCTTGAATTAGCAGATGCGGTGTTTGCGCTTAAGATCTAGCGCCATTATTTGTATGGGGTGCATGTTGACATTTTTATAGATCACAAGAGTCTCCAGTACATCTTCAAGCAAAGAGAATTGAATCTACGTCAGAGGAGGTGGCTCGAATTACTTAAAGATTATGATGTTGATATCCTCTACCATCCGGGCAAAGCCAATGTTGTAGCTGATGCCCTTAGTCGGCATTCTATGGGAAGCTTAGCTCATGTTGAGGCAGACAAGCGAACTATGATGAAGGAAGTCCACCACTTAGCAAGTATGGGAGTTCGACTTTTGGACTCCGAAGATGGTGGCATTGTTCTTCAGAACAGGGTTAAATCCTCCTTAGTAGCCGAAGTGAAGGAAAAGAAGTTCAGTGATCCCTACTTATTGCAGCTGAAGGAGGGAATTCACAAACACAAGACTACGACTTTTGAACAAGGGGGAGATGATGCTACTTTGAGGTACAAAGGTAGACTATGCGTTCCAGATGTAGATGGACTCAGAGAGTGGATTATGTCAGAAGCCCACAATTCCAGGTATTCCATTCACCCAGGTTCCACCAATATGTATCATGATCTTAAGGAAGTGTATTGGTGGAACGATATGAAGAAGAATATAGCAGACTTCGTGTCTAGGTGTCAAAATTGTCAGCAGGTGAAAGTTGAACACCAAAGACCTGGTGGATTAACTCCGAATATAGAAATTCCCATCTGGAAATGGGAGATGATAAATATGGACTTCATAACAGGTCCTCGCTCATTTAGGAAGCATGATTCGATTTGGGTGATTGTAGACCGACTTACCAAGTCAGCTCACTTTTTGCCAGTGAAGAGTATAGATTCAGCCAAGGATTATGCCAAGTTATATATCAAAGAAATCGTCTCATTGCATGGGACTCCTTTGTCCATCATCTCAGATCGTGGTGCTCAGTTCACAGTGAACTTTTGGAAATCCTTTCAGAAGGGATTGGGCACAAGGGTGAACCTCAATATCGCTTTTCATCCTCAGAAAGATAGCCAGGCGGAACACACCATTCAGATTCTTGAGGATATGTTGAGCGCATGTGTAGTCGATTTTAAAGGTAATTGGGACGATGATCTACCTCTCATTGAGTTTGCTTATAATAACAGTTATCACTCTAGTATCAAGAGGGCACCGTATGAGGTTCTGTATGGGCGAAAGTGTAGATCACCAATTGGTTGGTTCGAAGTTAGGGAAGCGGAGTTGTTAGGACCCGATTTGGTCTATCAGGCTATGGAAAAATTCAACTTGATACAAAAGCATTTGAAAATTGCTCAAAGTCGCCAAAAGTCCTACTCGGACGTGCGGTGTAGAGACATGGAGTTCCAAGTTGATGATTGGGTGTTTCTTAAAGTTTTGCCTATGAAAGGCGTTATGAGATTTTGGAAGAAGGGGAAGCTTAGTCCCCGCTATATTGGGCCATATAGAACCCTGTAAAGGATCGGGCAGGTGGCTTATGAGTTAGAATTGCCACAAGAATTAGCTGATGTATACCCAGTGTTTCATGTGTCCATGTTGAAGAAATTCATCGGAGACCCGTCACTTGTGGTGCGTACGAAGATTGTAGGGGTTAAAGACAGCTTGTCTTATGAAGAAAGTCTAGCGGCTATTCTTGATCGTCAAATCCGCAAGCTCAGAACTAAGGAAATTCCTTCGGTAAAAGTGCTTTGGAGGAATCAAAACGTCGAAGAGGCTACATGGGAAGCCGAAGAGGACATGAAGTCCAAATATCCCCATCTCTTTGAAGAGCAAATGGAAAATGTGGAAGGTAATTAACCTTTCCATTCAGGCCTTATATTATAATCTTCATGTCCTTCAACATTTACTCAGCTTAGTATTTAGTGATCACGTATTTGTTCAGTTTGATATACATGTATTCATGATATTTCATTATTCGCATATCCCCATCACACCCGTTTAATGTCCATACATAGTCGTAGTTGCAACCACGACCATCATTCCTGGACGAATGATTCGAAGGGAGAGATAATGTAACACCCCGTAAATTCGGCTTAGGTATGAATATGTTAAATGAGTATTAAGGTTATATTTTGGACATGTGAAGTTTTATTATTATGAGTATGGGTGGAAATGGATATTTTAGAATCAAGACGAAGAGTGAGGTATACAATATTCGATAAAATCTACGAAGTTTACAAAAGGTCAGTCTTTCAGGAGATTTAGTGACAAACGTGCAAGGTATTTGGGAAAATTCAAAACATGAAAGTTGTAGGCCTTTCAAATATATTTCCAACGATATATTGTGGAACCCAAATAGATCTGTGAAAAAATTTATGTGCATTTTACAGTACAATGTGCAATATAGGCGCACCGAGCGCGGCCCGAGCACGGCCGCGCACATGTGGTAATGTTCCTGCCATTTTGCACTACGTGGTCAGGCCTACAGGTGCACGGGGCCACACTTGGAGAGTCATTTTTAAATCCCTACTTCGTCCCCACATCCCCAAAACATAAAAACTTGCTCTAGAAATGAAATCTCTCAAAAACCTAACTCCTTAAGGGTCTCTTCACCACAGAAGGTAAGTTATAATGGTGATTCTATGTTAATTTTAATTTCTCAAAATCTTATTAACATGGGTAAACACTCCATATCATTAGATATTCTATTGGGACATCATTGTTGAGAGAAGGAACCTTAGAACTCGAATTCAAGGGGATTGAACTTCAAAGAGGAAATGTCTTCACCCTCTAATTGACTCTAACATTGGTTTAATAATCATAGACCCTATTTCATGATATATGAGTTGATGGGTTTGATAGAAATCTTGAACGGTTATAGGTTTGGTGTTTTGATTGTTGATTATTGGTTAAGGGTATTGTTTACCTTATGGGTGATAAAGAATAATGTTGATTATAACCATTTGAGACTTTAGAATTTATCTAGGAGCAAGAGAATGGGGCATTGGGTGTAGAGACACCATTAATAAGGACTATGAAGCTTTTATTCCCACCAAGTGTTTGATAAAATGCTTATGTTACCAAAACATGAGTATCATAGCTAATATGGAATCCCTTTGACTTGTATTGCTATAAATTAAAGTTGAAAGGGTTCACAAACATTGTATTATGCTCAAGGGCAGGAAGCTAAGGTATGGGAAGCTAACTCCTTACGTTTGGGAATATCTATGATTCTCCCCACGTCCCATTCATTATGACTATTACTAGTTTCCTCAGAAAGTAATTATGCCTAGTTCCATGAATAGTAGTAGAACTTCTATTCTCTATATGGCATATTTTCATAATCATTCAGTATTCTATGAGTTTAGTTATGACAAACAAACTTATTATGATTACATATCTCACTCTAGTCCTATTCATTATTCGGGTATCATGTAACTCAGTGTGGTTTAGTATTTTCGCATCATGTATTTCAGTATGATTCTCAGTTCCTGAATCTAAGTTCCTGAATATTGAACACCTGTATTTGAGCCTGAGGCTGTAGTTTATGCTTTATGCATCATTGGGCCTGAGCCCATAGTTATGTATACGTATACTTGGGCCCAAGGCCATAGCTTATGAACATCTATATATATATTGGGCCTGAGGCCGTAGTTTATCAGATAAACAGGTTGTTCATCATTCAGAGAGGGAGTATCTGTAACCTTACTTCCTATGTTTAGTTCAGTTATCAGTTATCAGTTATCAGTTATCAGTTTCAATTTCAGTATTTAAAGTCCTTTACTTCAGTTGTTTTACATACCAGTGCAATTCAAATGTACTGACATCCCTTTTTGCCCGGGGCCTGCATCTCGCGATGCAGGTAACGATTTACAGTTGCCGACTTTTTTTGCTAGGACATCTCGTATCAGCTGTTGGTGAGCCCCAGTCTTTCGGGGCATTATCCTTCCCCTTTTTATTCATTATAGTACTTTCAGTTAATAAGGTATACCTTGTCTCGGTAAACAGTTACATCTCCGTATTCTTTAGAGGCTTCGTAGACTATACTTCAGTCGGTCAGATGTTAGAAGGGTAGCCTTGTCGGCTACTCGTTTATACTTGAAAACTTTTAAATATTACCCGCATCTATGATATTTTAGTCAGACTCTTTAGCAGATCATCATGTTGTATATTTATATCTAGCTTACATTTATACAACATGTTGATTCATCCATACAGTTGGTTCGCTCGGTCACATGTAGTCAGGAGCCGAGTGCCGTGTTACGCCCAGGCCATGGTTCGGGGAGTGACAATATAGAGGGTCATGGACCCCTTAAAACAAGTACTGCTTTGGAATTTTGACCATCACCTTGTCTCCTACTTGGTATTCAACAAAGCGATGATTTTGATCAGCTTGCCTCTTCATCCGCTTTTGGGCTTTGACTAGATAGCTCCGCACTATCTCAAAATTTTGCTTCCATTCTTTTGAGAAGCTAGCAGTTCGAGGAGAGTTTGACATGTTTGTTGCATTCACTATGTGTGGGAGTAGCGGTTGCTGCCCGGTAATAATTTCAAAAGCGCTTTTGTTTGTACTAGAGCTCTTTTGTGGATTGAAACACAGTTGAGCAGCATCCAAAAGCTTCACCCAATTCTTCTGCGATCCAATAACAAAGTGGCGGAGATATTCCTCCAACATACCATTGAACTGCTCCGTCTGGCCATCAGATTACGGATGAAAACTTGAGCTATGACTCAATTTTGAACCGAGGCACATAAATAGTTGGGTCCAAAAGTTGCTAGTGAATCGTGAATCGCGGTCACTAACGATGTCTTTGGGAAAGCTCCAATATTTGATGACATGAGAGAAGAAGAGTCGAGTTGTATCTTATGTTGATATATATTGTGGTGCTACCATAAAGGTGGCACACTTGGAAAACCGATCCACCACAACCAAGATAGTATTGAGATCTCCGACCTTGGGCAATCTAGTGATGAAATCCAGAGACACGCTTTCCCAAGGTCTTTTTGGGACAGCTAGTGGTTCCAAAAGTCCCGCTTGTGTCAAGTGGTCAGATTTGTCCTTCTGGCATACTAAACAAGTCCTCACATACTGAGCGACGTCATCAGCCATTTGAGGCCAATAATATGCACGACGAAGTAATGTCATGGTGCATTCTTTGCCAGGATGGCCAGCCCACAGAGTGTCGTGATATTCTGCCAGAAGAGTCCTTCTCAGATCTCCTCCTTTAGGAACATAAATTCGGTTCCCTTTTACCTTCAGGAAACCATCCTCCATGTAGAACTAGCAAGTTTTGCCATGTCCTACTAGATCAACCAAATACTGTGCAACATGATCCTTGATGAGTAGATCCCGTATCTGGTCTTTTATGGTGGTATCTACTCTACTCCCCCTTAGGGTGGCGAATAGGCACACTGATGCTAGGTTAGCTCTCTGACTGGGAGCATCAACAACATGATTAGTCTTCCTACTTCTATACTCCAGGTTGAAGTGAAATTATTCTAGGAGTTCCTGCCACCAGGCCTGTCGGCCGTTTAACTTCGGCTGGGTCATGAAATGACTAACAGCTATGTTATCTGTCTTGACCACAAACGGGGATCCCAGCAGATAATTCCTTCAAGGGCGTAATCAATGAACGACATCCAATAATTCTTTCTCATGGGAGGCATAGCGCCGCTCTGCATCCTTCAGCTTCCGGCTCTCGTATGCTACGGGATGCCCGTCTTGTAGTAAGACTCCGCCAAGAGCATAGTCATAAGCATCCGTTTGTACGTCAAATGGCTTGGCCAAATCAGGGAGGGCCAAGACGGGGCTACGAGATATAGCCGCTTTTAATGCATTGAAATATTCCGCTCTCTTAGGTCCCCAATCCCAAGGCGTGACCTTCTTGAGGAATTCTGTCGATGGCACTGCGATAAGGGAGTAATTTTTCACAAATCCCTGACATAAATTTCATAGACCAAGGAACGCCCTCAAGGACTGGATATCCTTGGGCGGCGACCAATCTATGATAGCTTGGATCTTTTGCTGCTCCATCTTGATGCGCCTTTCCTCAATGACATGTCCGAGGAATTCGATCTATTTTTTTAGCAAAGGAGCACCTGAATAGCTTTGCGTATAATTCATGCTCCTACAATCGGGCTAGGACCTTCCGCAAATGCTCTAAGTGTTCTTCCTGTGTTTGGCTGTGAACCACAATGTCATCCAAATAGACCACCATGAATTCGCCAATGTACTCTCGGAATACCTGGTTCATCAGGGTGCAAAATGTGGCTGGAGAGTTAGTCAAGCCGAACGACATACCAAGAAGCCGAACGACCCATATCTTGTCACACAGTTCGTCTTGTCTTCATCACCCTCTGCAATTCGAACTTGCCAATACCTTGTCTTCAGGTCAATTTTTGTGAACACTTCGCACCCCTAGTATATCGAACAAGTCTTCCATGAGCAGAATATGATACTTGTTCTTCACAGTTATTTTTTTTAGAGCCCGATAATCCACATAGAGTCGTAGACTGCTATCATGTTTCTTTCGGAATAGCACAGGGGACCAATATGGGGACTTGGAGGGTAAAATGATCCCTGTATCTATCATCTTTGTCAACTATATATAAAGCTCAGTGAGTTAGGGTTGTGACATTCTATAAGGCGCCCATCCAGGTGGCTTCTCACCCGGCACCAACTCAATCTCATCGTCCACAGTGCGCCAAGGCGGGTGTCGCTTTGGCATCTCCTATGGCATGACCTCTTCAAACTCTACTAGTAGCTCCTTTACGGGTGTGGGGATAGGACCCGATGATCTTTCTACCTCATCACTGCATAGGGTAGCCAGGAATGTAGGTTCATGTATTTTGACTCCCTTCTTCACCTGCAAGGCCGAGATATTCTCAGGGATAATGCAACACTTGCCCCCATTTTCTCCCGTCATCAGAAGCATGTATGCATATGGTACGGGCATGGTGTTGGTTTCCCTCAATAATTAAATCCTAACTATCAACTCGAAGTCATCTATGATCAGCACGCGCAAGTTGAATTTTCCTTCATAAGGACCCATCTTCACTGGTACTTCTTTGGCTATTCCACCCACTGGTTGAGGAGGTGAGTTGATAGCCTTGACATGACCTCTTCCCTTTCCTACAACTATACCAAGACTCTCCACCTGATTTGAGTCCAATTAGTTGCGGGTAACACCCGTATCTATCATCGCTAGAATGGGTTTGCCATTCACCTTCAGTTCCACGAACACCAAGGTCCTCTCTTGTTTAAGAGGAGTCCTCTCATTCGTCTTATTTTTCCCTTTATTGGCGATTGGGAAGGGGTCCTTCTTCTTACGGATACTAGCACTGGTTCCCGCTAATGCGTCAGAAATAGAACTAACAATTGCATTGAAGGCACCTATTGGTTTGATCTACTCCGCATCATCTGATTCGCCATCCATCCCATCATCAAAATCTTGATGAGCATTCATCTGTGCATGTGGGTATTCATTATTCCAATGTGGACCACCGCAATGACGGCATCCTGAAGGGGGATTTCTCCCCCAGTCATTGTTGTTTGAGGCAGCAGTGTTGCTGCTTGAGGAAGGAGTCTTAGATTTTGTGACACTTTGGCCGCCCCCACTTCTGTTAGGGCCACCATGGTTAGACTGGACTCCTTTGTATCCCGCTCGGACAGGCGGTTGAGGCCTATCCTTCCGAGTTTTCACTTGATAGTCCCCAAGGCATTGCGCTTCTTGGATCGTCTTGGGTAGGGTATCTACCCTTTGTCTTTGCAGCTCCATGCGGGCATAAGGTTTCAACCCTTCCAGGAAGGTGAAGACCTTGTCCTTTTCGCCCATGTCACGGATGTTCAGCATGAGCGCGGAGAATTCTCGCACATAATCCCGCACTGATTTGTTCTGGCAGAGCTCCCGTAGTTTTCTCCTTGCATTGTACTCAATATTTTCGGGGAAGGACTGTTGGCGTATGGCTGTCTTCAGTTCTTCCCATGTCTCCATAACATCTTCACCGGACCTGATGGCTTCGTACTTCACTTGCCACCAGATTTTAGCATCACCCTGAAGATACATGGCAGCATTTGCTACCTTCTTGGATTCTTCTAAGCCTCCCACGACATCGAAGTACTGCTCTATGTCGAAGATGAAATTTTCCAGTTCTTTAGCATTCTGAGCTCCACTATATAGCTTTGGCTTAGGAATTTTCAATTCTTTTGCTGCCGGGGCGAGGTTCACAGCACCCCCGATTTGGTTTCCACCTCCTCGAAGAAAGCCCTGTAGAGCAACATTGACAAGATTGAGCTGGACTGTCAAGTTGTCTAGAGTTTGCTGCATGCAGTCACCTTGTCTGCCTCATGTACCCAGTAGGCTAAATCCCCGGCACGCTCCTATTGGAGGCCCTCGAATTTACCAAAAATCTCGGTTGCCTCAGTGGCTGCAGTTTGCTAATCTCCTTCAGATTCGCGACTGATGTTTTCTATGTCAACTTCGGCCTGGAGCATTATACGGTCCCGGTCGTCCAACCTTTGCACTAGACTGGTTTGTAGTTCAGGCACCGTATTTATGATGGGTCGTAATACGTGAACCGCCCCTTCAAGGGCCGCAATGCGGTCTCCATAATTCACCATTGTCAGAATTGGTGGTAATGGCAATGCTTTCCCTCATCTGATGTCGAGCCTAGGCGCTGATACCAATGGTTACGCGGCGCCTTCCTGAGATTCCTTGGAAGGGTGACGTAAGGCTAAGGAACTGATGTCAGTGCAGTTGTTGTCCGCCAACTGAGGTCCCCTCCGTATGCTAGACGAGATTTTCAGTGCCGTATGGGAAAAGAAATATCAAGAACAATTTAGAGAATATAAATGAGAATTGAAAGAAATCTTGATTGCATTAATGAAAGCTATTACAAAAGTAGGCAACACGGTGTCGAGGGGGAGAGACACCAGTACAGAGAGTTGCTTGCTAGAAAGTTTTTGATTGTTTGATCCCCCCTAATAATGCTTACAAAAATAAACCAAAGTTACAAGACTTGACCTAAATAAGCTAGATAATAATAATGGAAATACATCAAATAAAACTACTCTATATTTACAATGAAATGGACTTAGTTTTCTACAAGGTAGAAACAGGTTCGTTGTCAGCAACTTTGTCTACCTGTGGCTGGGCGCTGGCAAGGGATATCGGTGGGGCGACAGAGACACATGCGCGCTTGTCACTTGGCGCGGCAAGACAGCGGGGCCGTCTGTGGCGCTAGGCGTTCGGAGGCTTGCTAGGATGCCACGGGGCTCGTCCAAGAGGTCATGGGGCATGACTGGAAAGCTGCCCGTGACATTACTCGAGGCCCTAAATCACATCAAATATTATCAAAATCACGAATCGCACCCCAATTCAAGCCTAATGAACTATTGAATTTCTAACTTCTAAAACCAAATCTCGAACCACGCCAAGCCAACCCCGATGGATCTTAAATCTTGCACACAAATCATAAATGAAACAACAGATCTATTTCAACTTCCGGAACCAATCCGAGCCCGGTATCAACAGTCAACTTTAAGCCAAACTTCTCAACTTTCCGAACCTTCAAGTTTCCAACTTTCGCCAATTCAAACCGAAATGACCTGCGGACCTCCAAATCAATATCCGAACATAATCCTTAGTCTGAAATCACCATACAAAGCTTTTGGAACCATAAAACTCCATTCCGAAGTTGTTTTCCCATAAGCCAACATCCAGCCAACTCTTTCAACTTAAGTTTCCAACCTTGAGACTAAGTGTTTCAATTCATGTCGAAACATTCCCGGAACCAAACAAATCACCACGGCAAGTTACATAAACATAAATGAACATAGAATAAGCAATACATGGAGGAACGAGACTACAATACACAAAATAACCGACCAGATCATTACAACGTGACCACGGTTTTAAAAAATATTCCAATCCATTTCACTCAAAAAATATTTTGAATGCAGAGAGCAATTATGAGCTTTGTACTAATTCTCATATTAAATTTTTTAATAGAAAATATATCCTGAACTAGACACTTCAAGAGCATCCCCATGGCTGCGGATAAATCAAGCATGAGAGTTAAATTTATAAATTATACTACTATTTAATTTTCATAATTTAGTAAATATATCATTTAATTTGAAATTTAAGTGGCAGAGAGACTATAGGAAAGGAAATAAGTAAAAATGAATAAAGACTTCTCGATATAGTTTGAGAAAATTTATCTTACAAATGTGCTAATTGCCTTCTAAGTTATCCTACTATCATCTTCTACGTTACAGGAATATTGTTACACATAGTGATCACATGGTTGACATTAATGGCATTTTGTATTTTTGATATCCGAAGGCCAACCAATAGAGTAAGTTAACAATATTATTATATGAAGTATTATCTTTGTCTACGCTTGTTTTTCCTTTCTATGAGCTAGATTTTCATATAAAAAATTAAACTAAAAGATGCTCGATAATAGCACATCACCACAATTACATAAAATATTCCAGTCCATTTCACTTTGAAAGGCTAATATTGAATGCAAACAATGATTACGAGATTTATACTAATTATCATATAAAATTATTTTGGCAAAAATTCATCCTGAAGTACCTAGCTTCAGTATCATCTCCATAGTTGCAAATATATCAGAGCATGAGAGTTAGGCTTATAAATTATACTACTATTTAATTAATACATCATTTAATTTGAATTTGAATTCATCACTTGATATTGTGTCACCAGCTTATTATGCCTACTTAGTTGTTGCTCGTGCATGCTATTATGTTGATAATGAGGGATTCATGAGTCTTCTAAAGATTAAAAAGCAAAGCAAAGTAATGTATTATTGCTATGTGGTCGCTAGTACATTTTTGAACTATTGTTGGATTTTGAACATTTGTGTACACTTGTTATTCCTTTTATATAAGTTTTATACTAATTTTCATATGAATATTTGTTATACAGAAAAACATCCTGAAGCGTCTAGCTTCAACATCATCCGCATGATTGCAAAAGTATCAAGTATCAGAGCATGTGATTTAAATTTATAAATTATACTACTACTTATTCATTTTATCATTTAATTTGAATTTGAGTGACATAAAGATCATAGGATATGAAAAAAGTAAAATAAATAATGACTTCTCCATATAGTTTCAGTTAAATTTAGTTTACCAATACGCTAATTATCCTCTATTTTATGGGAATATTGTTGCAGATACTGATCATACATTTATATTGGTGGCATTTTTATATTTGGCATACCAAGACCAGACAATATAGTAAATTTAAAAATATTACTATATAAAATATTGATTTTCTCTACACTTGTAAGTCTTTTCTACGAGTTAGTTTTGCATATGAAACTAAAAATTAAATTAAAAGATGCGCGTTAATGGCACGTGACCACAGTTTCATAAAATATTTCAATCCATTTCACTCAAAAAACTAACATTTGGATGCAGAGAATAATTATAAGTTTTGTACTAATTCTCATACGAATTTTTTATATATAGGAAAACATCCTGACGTGTCTAGCTTCAACAACATCGTATGGTTACAAATATATCAGAGCATGAGATTTAAATTTATAAGTTATACTGCTATTCAATTTTAATAATTTAGTCAATATATCATTTAATTTGAAATTTGAGTGGTAGAGAGACTATATGAAAAGCGTCACGACCCAAATCCCAATTTAGGTCGCAATGGCGCTCAACTCCGATGTCAGGCAAGCCAACCTTAATGTACTAGTGATCCCTTTTTAATATATAAAACAATTTCCCATACTTGAGAGGTTTTTCCTTTAGATTTTAAATTTCGAAGTAAACAAGTGACTTAGACAACCAAAAGTGAGTAATAAATATAGTAATCACCACCAATAATTACAATCCAAAAGAATAGAATATCCACTACGTGAGCATGCCAGGAACTGGCGTCACGGGTCTACAGGCATCTAATAGAAACGAGTATCCAAAAGAAAGTACAAGTTTTCCCTACTATCTGAAGAAAAGTAATACAGACATAACAAAAGAAAAGAGGAACTCCAAGGTGCTGCCAGAGAAAAACGTCAAGGAAAGCAGCTCACCGAGAAGTCCACGTCAAATATATGTCAGGGACGAGCTTCAGATGAATATCCAGATGCACCTGCCTCAGAGCTTGAACAATTAAGTACAAAAGCGTAGCATGAGTACATAAACAAATATCCAGTGAGTATCCCGGTCTAATCTCGAAGAAGTAGTGACGAGAGGTAGACGTGATACTTACTAGGGTAAAAATTTTAATAACATAATTTAATAAGGGCTATGTAGGTATAACAGTCGTAGTAATCACAAAGACATAAAATATCAAGTATAATTGTAATTACCTTTGCTTGTCAAATTTCACTAGCATATAATGTACTAAATTCCTTTTTCACATGAAATCGTTTATACAATTACAACAAAACTCCCAGTAAATTATATAGCACATAGTATGCCGAAAGCGAATGGTCGAAGCGTCGTGAAAATAAATGTGCACTGCCGAAGGTCGAACGGCTCGAACCACAGATGCATCTATTACCCCGCTCACGAATCGAACATGCGACGCGGTTGACATAATGGTAGGGCTATCCTACTCACGAATCATACATGCGACGCGGGTGTCGTATACATACAAAAACTTATCAATATTTAGGGATTTAACAGAGATTATAAGTAAAAGCAAGAACTTAAGAAATATAATTTTTGAACATACCTTCCTAATACTCTCGTACCAATTCAATGATAATATGCAACTCAAAATACATTTAGGGACACATGTAAGGCACATAAAAGCATGCTTGTGAGTCTTAAAACTACCCAACACAACATACTAGTAGCTATGCACGGACTCTCGTCACTTCGTACGCGCGTAGCCCCCACAAATAAGGACATGCAATTAATTATAATCACCTATGGGGATAATTCCCTCTTACAAGGTTAGAAAGGAGATTCACCTCGTGTAGAACTTACTTTCCGGGTAAAAAATGTGCCTGAATCTCCAAACTCGTCTCCCAAGGATTCAAAACTAGTCAAATGTTGCATGAATACATTAATTTAGACTCAAACTCATGAAAATTCCCTATTTACTTAACCATTTTAGCCTACTTTGAAATATCTCAAAATACACCCCCGGGCCCACATGCTTGGATTCTGAAAATTTTTGAAGAAAACACTTACCCATAACCTATCGATCATTAATATATAGTTTTTGTATGATTCCATGGCAAATTCCTTGGTGATTCTCCCATTTTTCATAAAACCTAGTTTTTTACTCTAACCCATGATTTTCCACTAATTAGTGTGTTAATATACCTAAAAAACCAAGTATTCAACTTAAATTATAGTAGGCATCACTTACCTCACAGTTGCTAGGTGAAATCTCCTCTTTGAAAGCTCCCAAAATCGCCCCAAGTGAAGAAAAATGGCTAAAAAGGGGCTAAGTCCCGTTTAAATCCAACACTGCCCAGCTGCCCCTTGCATGCGATCGCAGCAGGGGAAGTACGATTGCAATGGTCAACTGGATAGGGCCCCCTGAAGGCGTACGATCGCGGAAGGGGACATGCGATCGCGGAGGCTAACTGGGCTAGACCTATGCGATCGCCGGGGGGGGGATGCGATCGCGGAGAACAATAGCTGGGCCAGGCCACAGATTTACCTAGTGTGAACGCGTGCAAGCCTGTGTGATTGCACATGGCCTTTTTCTATCATGCCAACTCCTTTTATTCGAGCGCGTGCGTTCACCCGCGATCGCACAAAAGGAAACCAGACTGTGAAAATCTAGTGTTTTGAAATTAAGTCCGAGGGGTCCGGAACTCAACCGAGCCCCTCGGGACCCCGTCCAAAGGAGCTGGTAAGTCTGTATTCATGATACAGGCTCGCTCAAATTTTCAGAACGTGAAAAACAACAACGGAACTAAGAATCCGAACCCAAACTAATGAATCAAACTTTGAACTTCAAGTTCTAGAATTCACTTTCAATGCGTTGATCCTACCTATACTACTCAGAATCACACCAAATTCTGCGAGCAAGTCATAAATGACATAACGGATCTATTTCCGGTCTCGGAATTTCGTTCGGACCTCGATAACACAAAAACACATCCCCAAACCACAATATGAACTTAAGGAAACTCTTTTTTTGGTATTGGGCGCTGAAATGCTCCCGGTCATCCAAAACCCATTCCGAACATACGCCCAAGTTAGAAACCATCATACGAAGCTACCGGAACCGTCGAAACTCGATTCCGAGGTTGTTTACTCAAAATGTTGACCGAAGTCAAACTTGGCCTTAAAGGCCAACCTTAAGGAACCAAGTGTTCCTGTACCATTCCACACTTTCAAATCCCAAACCACCCATCCCCACAAGTCATAAATCATTAAAATCAACTACGGGAAGTCTCATTTAGGGGAACAGGGTCCTACAACGTAAAATGACCAGTCAGATCGTTACAAAAAGAAATCAGTAAAAACGAATAACGACTTCTCGATATAGTTTGAGAAAAAATTTATTTTACAAATGTGCTAATTGCCTTCTAAGTTATTCTATTGTCATCTTCTATGTTACATGATTATTGTTGCAGATGGTGATCACATGCTTGACATTAATGGCATTTTGTATTTTTGACATGCCAAGGTCAACCAATAGAATAAGTTAACAATATTATTGTATGAAGTATTATTTTTTTCTACGCCTGTTTGTCCTTTCTTTGAGCTATATTTTCATATGAAAAATTAAATATTAAACTAAAAGATGCTCGATAATAGCACATCACCACAATTTCATAAAATATTCCAGTTCATTTCACTTTGAAAGGCTAATATTGAATGCAGACAATGATTACGAGGTTTATACTAATTATCATACGAAATTATTTTGGCAGAAAATACATCCTGAAGTACCTAGCTTCAGTATCATCTCCATAGTTGAAAATGTATCAGAGCATGAGAGTTAGACTTATAAATTATTCTAATATTTAATTATATTATTATTTAATCAATACATCATTTAATTTGAATTTGAATTCATCGCTTGATATTGTGTCACCAGCTCCTCCTCGTAGCCCAATCTCTCAGAGAAGTCGGAGTGGTACCTCCGGAGCATGGACACATGAAAGACCGCATGAAATCCTGATAAACTGGGAGGTAAAGCAAGCTCATAAGAAAACTCTCCAACTCGCCTATGTTCCTTCCTACTCAATCTTATACGTCGCGAAGCGCTTGCTATGAAACGTGGATTTGGGGAAATTAAATGGTGCTACAGATATGGTGCGAGATGTTTTCCATGCGTAATTGGTTGGGGCTGTTGTTGTTACCTTGCAGAAGGATGATATGTTGTTTCAGCTCAGTAGTTGTGTTTGTAAGAGCCTTGACGCTATGCTCAGATAGTGATGATGCTTGCAATTGGTTATCGCGTGATATGGGTGTGATGGTAGGATGCTTTCCCATATGTAGGGGAAATGAATGACTTGAAGGGAGGTCTTCTCAAAGCGTGATTTTGAGATTTCAGCATTTTAGTTCCGGCAGAGGAAAGGCAATTGAACTATAAATGATCAGGTTTTGGATTGATAAAGTAGTAAGACTTGGTGTTTTCAAGTGAGGTGGAATATTCACCTGTGATGTGATATCGTCGTCATTGATCGAATAGAATGTGTTAAGTTTGTCGGTACTATGTTAAGTTAGGCGGATCCCGGAAGGATCATGGGGGTATAGACTATTCCCTGAGGATTTGCCTATTTTGTGATTTTGAGAAGTCACTCATGTGTTGTTATGGTTCTCTTGAATTGAGGTAAGAAAAAGGTTTCTATATGATGGACTGTTCACCCTATTAGTGGTTCAGGAGTTATGATGGAATTCTTGCACCATCTCATATTGGCATGTTAGGTGCGGTAAATAGTATGTGATTGGGAGAAAGAATAGAGACTGCAGTTCGGTGTTAACAAGGACGTCATGAGATCTGATGAGAAAGGAAACTGGTGTTGTCTTCAGTGTCACTTGAGATCGGTGTTTGGTTAAAGAGGCTTTGTATCCTGGTTATGGGTTCTTGATTTGTTTTACAACTTTAGTGTGGTCAGTGAGTATGGACGTGCAAACTTGTTACCTGGTGTGGAAGGTCGTGGGAGTGTGATCACGGGAAGATTATATAAGTGTTACATGTAGTCACCTTATTGATTGAAGATTTAGACCAAGTATAAGGAAGTGCAACATTGCTTATTTGAGAATTTATGCCTGGAAGGCATTTAATTCAGTTGGGTGTGGATTGTGAGGTTTTTGTCTCGGATATGACGGTTTCTCTTGGGTGTTATGAGAAAAGTGGTGTATATATCCTAGTTCGGTGCGTGCAGAATCGGCTTGAAAGTTGTGAAACAGCTTTATAAATTCCTATGTGCTGAGTTTCTGCGTAGTAATGATGTTATGTGAGCAGGCGAGCTCTTGAGATTTAGAGTATATATATCGCACCTCAACTGTGCTCGAGTTTTGTAGCATATAGCTCTATCAGTCTCCCCAGGATGGTATTATGCACTTAGCGTGCTTGTGACCGATATTCAGTAATTGGTAGTAGTGAGCAATTCAGCTCCGTGTATATCTCCTTATGTGAATTTTATGATAAGACCGGGTGGTACGCCTCCACGGGTATGTTAGTTGGATCGGGTTACGCGCCGCAACAATGTGATGTTAAGTACGATTCCTATAATTATTCTTCTTATGTTTTACCTCCCATATCTGAGGAAAGTTTATATTTGTAGCGTGAGTCGAGTAGTCCCTTCCTGAGTCATTTCCTTATGTATCATGTTCGAATTGTGGCCTATTGGCGCATTATGGCATCGTGTGAGACTGTTGGTTATGTCTGGGGTGATTGGTTGTCTGAGCAGCTCATACTAGGTGAGACGAGATTATTGCGTCAGGGATTAGTGCGATAAGATTAAGTGAAATACATTAAAGGACAATTACCCTTATTGGTTTGTAATGAGATGGTGGTCTTAGTCAAGAGGAAGGATTCAATGTTTGGTTAACTCTGCAATTGGTTAGAAATTTCTACACATCTCATTCGTTGTGGTGGTATCATCGGCATTATAGCAGGATGTATATATATATATATATATATATCATAAAGTGCATTGGGAGCATCAAATTCGTGGAATTTTGGCTATTAAGGTTCAGGGAGTGTCGTTGTGGTTAGATGGTGAAGTATGCGGTGCATGGTACTAATTAAGCAAAGGCACATAGTCTTGTTCTGGTACCTCGTGTGGTAGTTGATACAGTGATTTTATATTGGAAACATGCCTGGTAAAGAATTTCAGGTGTTGGAACTGGGTTCAGAGCTTATTTTACGGAGAAAAGAGAATATCTTCAGATTTGATAAAGCTAATGTGCTCATCGGGGTTGTGGTGGCACGGACAGGTGCACAAAGTGTTAAACAGTGATTTCAGGTAACTCAAGAGTAGTTCTTGGCACGTTCGAGGATGAACGTTTGTTTAAGTGGGGGAGGATGGAACGACCCGGCCAGTTGTTTTGAGCTGTAGTTGGAAGAAGCCTTAAGTTTGAAGAATCAACTAAGATTGGAATTTTGAGTAAACGGCCTTCGAATCAGGATTTGAAGGTTCCAACAGGTTCGTATGATGATTTCGTACTTGGGCATATGTTCGGATCGAGAGTCGGATAATCTGGGAGCATTTCGGGGCATATTATGGAAGATAGCATTTTAGAAGAATTTCATAAATTTGGGTTGGAAGGCATTTCGGTGTTATATATGTCCGTTTGGGATTCCGAGCCTGAGAATAGCTCTGTATGGTGATTCTGGAGTTGGGAGCGCGATCGGAAGTGAATTCGGATGTCCGTAGGTCATTTTTAAGTCATTTGGCTAAAGATAGGAATTTGATGGTTTTTGAAAAATCTGACCGGAATTGGAAATTTTGATATCGGGGTCGAATGCGATACCGGAAGTTGTAGCAGATCCATAATGTTGAATAGGACTCGTGTGCAAAATTTGGGGTCAATCGGACGTGATTTTATATGACTATAAGGAGTTTTGAGGTGATGTAAAAATAAAAGTTATAGCTCTTTGTGTCTAGTTTCTTGTAAAGTAAACCATTTAGCATTTGGATTTGTGTACAAAGATATATGGCTGTTATACTATAGAGTGTCCGGGAAGATGAAGAAGAAATTTGTGTTGCACAGGGCTGACTTTGGCAACTTATATCTCGAAATCTATAAGGAAATGGGAGATGACCAAAACATGAAAGTTGTATATCTTGTAGTCTAGATTTCAGAACATTAAACCATTTGTCATTTAGAGTTTTATAGAAAAGGTTATGATCATTCTACTAGAGGCTGTCTGAGAAGCGGTTGGAATTTTCCTTTCGAGATTTTTTTTATTCGCGAACGCGAGGGCAGGCCCGTGAACGCGAAGAAGACATGCCTGGCAATGTTTATGTTTGCAAAAAATGGGTTAGGCTCATTTCATCTCATTTCCTCCATGGGAGACAACCTAGGGGCGATTTTCGAGCTCCATCTTCATCATCTATGTCAAGGTAAGTGATTCCCACCTATTTCAAGTTAAATACTTGGATTATGTATATATTTTAACATGAAAATTCATGGAAAATTAGTGAAAACTTGGGATTTTGGTAGAACACCTAGAATTGGTGGTTTTGATTTTTTACCATGAATTCGAGCATGAAAATTTTAATAAATTATATATTTGAGTTAGTAAGGACATGGGTAGAGTTTATCTTCGAGAAATTTCAGAATTCGGGCACGTGGGACCGAGGGCATTTTTGTCAATTCTTCGAGTGAAGTTGAGAATTTATATAATTTGAATTGTTGAAAAGTATTAGAGTATATTCAGATCATTGTGCAACGATTTGAGTCATCAGAAGGGCTTGAAAGCCGGTTATGGAATTTTAGAGCGAGGTAAGTCTCTTTTCTAAATTTGTGATGGGAATTGTCCCCATAGGTGAACTAATTAATGATGTGCTACTATTTGCGAGGGCTACATACGTACGAGGTGACGGGAGTCCGTGTGTAGCTACTATTATACTTGTGTCCGGGTAGTCTAGGACCCACTAGCATGCCTTACGTGTTGTACATGTGATCCTGCCAATAAAATTAGATTGATAATGCTATTGAATTGGTAATTTATTTCCTAAGAAGGCTAGAGTGTACCTTTCCTAGTCATTTAGAAAGAGAATCGATTCCTCCGTGGATAATTGTGTTCCTGATAAGGTTATATTATTGAACATTATTAAACTTGGCAAATGAATTTCAAAAGAAAGATTTAAATGCTATTTTGTGTTCCTTTAAAGAGAGTTTTAACAATTTTCTTGGGTAACTGCCTTCTTGTTAAAAATGTGGATTTATTGTGTGAATATGTGTATCTAGGGTGTCTGAGTTGCATGTATGATTCGCGAGCATGATAACCCTGTATTTATGTATAACCGCGTCGCATGATCGATTCACGATCGGGCAGATAGATGCATCTATGGTTCGAGCCGTTCGACCCTCAGCAATGCACAATTTATTATTGTTGGTCCGCCGTTCAACCCTCGTCATTTTCTTGTGCATGATAATTTCTACGTATTTCCTGTAATTTTTAGTGTTTATTGGCCTAAGAAGTTTTAGATTTCCAACTGAAATGATGAATGTTTAAATTGTTAAATGTGAAAGAATTTGATATTTCTTATCCTTGATTATTATTAAATTTTCCTATGATACCCATGCTTAGCATCTCACTTAATTATACTCAACTGACCTATAGCAAGTGTCAAATTCGACCTCTCGTCACTACCTCTCTGAGGTTAGGCGGGATACTTACTGAGTACACGTTGTTTTCGTACTCATACTACACTTGGTGTGCATTTTATTGCACAGGTACTTTCACCGCGATGTGGCCAGTATTGGAGACTTAGGTGAGCTGCATTATCCGGAGGCGACCTGCAGCCGACAGAGTCTCCCTCATAGTGTACTTATTTTATTTTAAATTCCTTGTCCACTGGTATTTCGGACAAGCTTTGTTTTATTTGTAAAATTCTTAGAAATTGCTCATGCACTTGTGTCGCCGGGTTCTGAGATGTGTTTGGGATTTAAATTTAATAAATTGAATTGTTTATCTGTCTTACTTATTTAATAAATTTTAAAATCTCTCATTGGGTTGTAAGCGAATGGTAACGATTTTGAAAATGTTAAAACATGAATTTACTTCAACTAATTGATGTTTGGCTTGCCTGATGGTTGTGTCCGGCGTTATCACGACCTTAATATATTTTGGGTCGTGACATCATTTCACTTTAACAGGATAATATTGAATGCAGACAATGATCATGAGGTTTATACTAAATATCATATTAAATTATTTTGGCAGAAAATACATCCTGAAGTACCTAATTTCAGTATCATCTCCGTAGTTGCAGATATATCAGAGCATGAGAGTTAGACTTATAAACTATAATACTATTTAATTATATAATTATTTAGTCAATACATCATTCAATTTGAATTTGAATCCATCGCTTGCTATTGTTTCATCGGCTTATTGTGCCTACTTAGTTATGTTGATAATGAGGGATTCATGAGTCTTTCAAAGATTAAAAAGTAAAGTGAAGTAATGTATTATTGCTAAGTGGTCGCTAGTACGTTTTTGAACTAATGATGGGTTTGGAACATTTGTGTACACTTGTTAGTCCTTTTATATAAGTTTTGTACTAATTCTCATATGAAGTTTTGTTATACAGAAAAACATCCTGAAGCGTCTAGCTTCAACATCATGCGCATGGTTGCAAAAGTATCAGAGCATGAGATTTAAATTTACTAAATTATATTACTAGTTATTCATTATATCATTTAATTTGAAATTGAGTGACACAGAGATCATAGGATATGAGAAAAGTAAAAATAAATAATGATATCACGACCCAAAATCCGTAAGGTCGTGATGGCGTTGGACATCACTGTCAGGCAAGCCAATGATTAATAGTTAAGTTAAATTCCCGTTTTAATATTTGGAAATCGTTACATAATAACAACCGAATAAAAATCCGCTAAGAAAATTTGATAGATTAAACATCCATTTTGAAATAAAAAAAAGCTTTCCAAACATATCCCAGAACCTGGTGTCACAAGTGCATGAGCGAAGTTCTAGGAATTTGTACAAATACTACCATGCCTGTCTGAAATACAAGTTGGACAAGGACATTAAAATAAAAATGAATACAACACGAGGGGAAGACTTTGCCGACTGCGGGTCGCCTCCGTGTGATGCAGCTCGTCTAAGTCTCCAAGTCAACCACAATGCTGTGAGGGTACTTGTGCAATAAAAATGCACAGCAAGTGTAGCATGAGTACGAAAACAATGTGTACTCGGTAAGTATCCCGCCTAACATCAGAGAGGAAGTGACGAGAGGTCGAATTAGACACTTGCTAGAAGCCAATTTAATAAGAATAAAGGAAAACACTGAGCATGAATATCACAGAAGGTTTAACAAGTAATGATAGGAAACATCAACTACTCACATTCCTTTTCCAACTTTAAAACCTTTATCATTTCAGTTCCAAATCTCATAAAATCTAGGCCAGCAAGCAGTTCAAATATCACAAGAAGTACGCAACAAATATCATGCGCAAACAATGCCGAGGGTCGAACGGCGCAGACCAACACTAATAAACTGTGCACTGTCGAGGGTCGAACGGCTTGAACCATAGATGCATCTATCTGCCCTGCTCACGAATTGATCATGAGACGCGAATATACATAAATACAGGGTTATCCTGCTCGCGAATCATACATGCGACTCAGGCACCCATAGCTACACATATTCAGACAATAAGTCCACATTTATCACGAAAGCAGTTACCCATGGAAGTGGTAAAATTATTATTAAAGGATCACGAAAAAATAGCATTTAAATCTTTATTTTGAAACTTATTTTCCAAGTTTAATAATATTCAATAATATAACCGTATCAGGAACACAATCAACCACAGAGGAATCCATTTTCTTTCTAAACGATTAAGAAACATACTCTCTAGCCTTCTTAGGAAATAAATTACCAATTCAATAGCAATATCAGTCTAATACTATTGGAAGGATCACATGTACAACATGTAAGTCATGATAGTGGGTCCTAGACTACCTGGACATAAGCATATTAGTAGCTACGCACGGACTCCCGTCACTTCGTGCGTAAGTAGCCCCCGCAAGTAATATAATGTATTCATTTAGTTCACCTATGGAGATAATTCCCCCTCAAAAAGTTAGAAAGGAGACTTACCTCGCTCTGAAATTTCATAACCGGCTTCCAAGCCCTTCCGATGACTCCAATGGATGCACAACGCCAAAAAACTGTAACGACCCGGTCAGTCGTTTTAAGAATTAGCGCCCCGATCCCCGATTAACCATTTCTCCCATGTCTATTTATGTTATTGGAACATGTCGGAGCGTTGAGTGATGAAATCCAGGGTGATTTTGGACACATAGTCCATAAATGTGGAATTTAGCTTTAGAAATCTTGTCGTAGCTGGAGATGGGTGAAGACGGATCCGGAATGGAATTCCATCGACTTCATTCACTTCGTTGAGTGATTCCGCGGTTAGGATCGTGTTCGAAATGTGTTTTCGAGATTGGTTGTGGATTTAGGCTTGAATTGGCAAAAGTTAGAATTTCGGCGATTCCAGCCGATAGGTGAAATTTTGATATCGGACTCGGAATAGAATTCCAAAAGCGAAAGCAGGTCCATAATGTCATTTATGACCTATGTGCAAAATTTGAGGTCATTCGGATGAGTTTTGACATTTTTCGGCATCGGATGTGGATTCTATAAATTTCATAAGTTCTTAGGCTTGAATTTATGCATAATTGATGATTTTGATGTTATGAAATGTGTTTTTAATGCTCGACCAAGTTTGAACAAGGTATTAGGGTCAGTTCGTAGGTTTGTTTGAGGTCTCGGGGGCCTCGGGGTTGTTTCGGATGCCCAACGGGTGAGTTTGGGAGTTTCAGAGCAGCTGAACCATTCCTGTTGTGCTGTCTCTTACCTACGATGGTATTTACGCAGGTGTGGACACGCAGATGCAAAGGGGGTGCACGCAGGTGCGGACGTAGCTTAGGCTAGCCTGACTCGCAGGTGCAAAAGAGTATCCGCAGGTGCGGAGCCGCACCTGCGACCCAGCCAGCGCAGGCGCGATCCCAGGTCTTTTAATGAGTTTCCGCACACGCGATTGTGTTTCGGCAGGTGCGGCACCGCATGTGCGATCCCAGTGTTACAGGTACGAAACATCTGGGCTGGTTATACAAAAAATCCAAGGGTTTGAAATTCATAATTTCAAAATTGATTGTGAGCTCGGAACATGGCGGTTTTCAGTGGGATTTGAAGAGGAGAATCATAGGTAACATTTTCTAACCTTAATCCATTTGTATATCAATAATGTCTATCAATTTCCTCAATCTAATCAATGAAATTGGATGAAAAACCATGAAATTGGGATGAAATTTCCCCAAGTAGTAATCTGAGGATATAGAGAGATTTAGACGTCGGATTTTGTTGATTATTGTTCGAGTGGGTTCATGAGCGAATGGGTGTTCGGGAAATATAAATTTACCCAATTCCGAGAGGTGGGCTCGGGGGACTTTTTGGGCGAATTTCCTAATTTCGCGTATTAGCTTATAAATAATTAGCTAGTTTGTTCCCTTGAAGTGATATTTACATCATTCAATCGATTTGAATAGATTTGTCCACCCGGAGTCAGATACTCATAGCAAGAGCGTGGTATTGAGTTGATTAGTGCAGTCAAGGTAAGTGGCTTGCCTAATTCTGTGTTGGGGACTTCCCCTTAGGCATTTTTATACTGATTTTGTTGCGTAGACGCCGTGTACGTGAGGTGACGGGTGCGTACACGGGTCATTGTTGCTAAAATCCTATCTTTACTTCCATGAAATCGCTCATTTCATTCATATATTACTGTTTCCTATCTTAATTGAGTAGATAGCTTAAGAGTAAGCATGCCTACCTGTTCTTACTTGATTTCCTCTTATTTTCTACTAGTCGCATCATGCTTAGGTAGCTTTCCTCTATTCTTGCATGTTATTTTCCTGGACTATTTAATTAAGGCATAATTGACATATTTCTGCTTTGCATATTTAAATTGGGAATACTCCACCGAGATCCGGGAGCTTTCCCCATGTACTCCATTTCATATTTAAATTGGGACTACGGACCGAGATCCGAGAGCTTTTCCCCTATACAGAAATGCATATTTAAATTGGGACTACGGACGGAGATACAAGAGCTTTCTCCCTGTACTGCATAGCATATTTAAATTGGGACTACGGACTGAGATTTGGGAGCTTTCCCCGTGTACTGCATTGCACATTTACTGTTGAGATATATGTTGTGCTGAGCCGAGGGCTCTCTTTCTGTTATTAAATCTTCGCATTTCCATTAATCTTGTTTATCATTGCTTATCTATATTTTACTGTTTATAAATTGTATATTGACCTGTTTTAAAAACTCAGTAGGGCCTCAACCTGACCTCGTCACTACTTGACTGGGGTTAGGCTTGGCACTTACGGAGTACCGAATGTGGAGTACTCATGCCCTTTCCTGTGCATGTTTTCCCCATGTGTAGATCCAGGTACCAGCACCCACTATCGTGGCTATGAGTCGTTCTAGCAGCTGCCAGGAGAATGCGAGGTAATTCTGCCGCGTCCGCAGAATCCCACGAGTCCCCTTATACTCTAGTATAGGCATAGAAAACTTATGTATTTTTCTACTGTTTCATTGTATAGAGATACATTTAGTACAGAGCTTGTGACTATAGTGACATTCCAGGTTTTGGGAAGTGAAAGTGCATATGCTGAGAAGCTATGTTATATCTAGTTGAGTTCTTTTCTGTCTTTATTTTATTGATTCTATCATTTTCCGCAAATTTTAGGCTTACCTAGTCGTAGAGACTAGGTGCCGTCATGATACCTTTCGGAGGGCAAAATAGGTCGTGACAAGTTGGAATCAGAGCATCTAGGTTCATAGGAGTCACAAGACGATTTATTAGAGTCTCGGGAATCGGTGCGGAGATGTCCGTATCTATCTTCGAGAGGCTATGTAACTGTTAAGAAAAATCAAATTCTTTGGAATTCCTTATTGTGCTAGTTACTGTCCTCAAATTCTTAAACTCTATTCTATTCTTGCTTGCAGATGGTTCGTACCCATATCGACCGTACTGACGACCAGACACCTGAGCCCCCAGTCAGAGCCACCAGAGGCACGGGCCGGGGCAGAGGATGATCACGCAGTGCAGCTCGAGCACCGGCTAGAGTAGAGGTAGAGGAGACCCCACCAGCTACAGTTGGAGGGGCACAGGAGGTCCCTACTGTTACTCCAGACCTTCAGGAGGAATTAGCTCAGTTCTTGAGTGCCTTCAGTACTCTGTCTCAGGAGGGACTACTCCCGATAGCTCCAGCTACATCCAAGGCCAGAGGAGGGACACAGACTCCCATATCCCGTACTCCTGAGCAGAGGGTTCATATTGGGTAGGTTCTAGAGTATATTCATATGCCCCCAGTAGCTCCAGCTCAGCATGAGACTAGGATAGTTGTTCCTGAGGTAGAGCAGCTCCGACTTGAGAGGTGCAAGAAGTACCACCCACCTGAGTTCAACTAGCTTCGCATGACGCCCTGGGTTTTCTTGAGGGGTGTCATCGCATTATCTGCATTATGGGTATTGTGGAGACGACTGGGGTTTCTTTCACTGCTTTCCAACTGAGGGGAGCATCTTATCAGTGGTGGCGTCCTTTTGAGCTTAGTAGCCAGGACGAGGAAGTTTCACTTACTTGGGCTCAGTTCTCGAAGATGTTCTTACTTGAGTTTGTCCCTTAGAGCTTCAGGGATGCTTGGCGTCTGGAGTTTGAGAAGCTATGCTAGGGTACCATGACTGTGTTAGAGTATGCAGTCCGTTTCAGCGATTTGGCTCGCCATGTACCAGCTTTGGTTGTCACTGTTAGAGAGAGGGTTCGACGCTTTATTAAGGGATTCCACCCCAGTATTCGAACCAGCATGGCCAGAGAGCTGGAGACCGATATTGCTTACCAGCAGGCCATGAGTATTGCTCAGAAGATTGAGACTATGTTAGCCCGGGACAGGGAGGAGAGAGAGGCCAAGATATCTCGAGAGACTGGTAATTTTTCAGGATCCCGTGCACCAGTAGGACACTATGGTAGGGGTTTTGTGAGTCGCCCCGTTCATTCAGCTCTCCCAGTAGCCAGTGGTATTCCAGCTCCTCCTAGATCTCAGGAGCCTTACTATGCACCACTAGTATCTCAGGTGCCTCCTACTCGAGGTGCTATCACTGGCCAGTCTAGTAGGCCAGTTTCGAGTCAGCAGCGGTTTCCACGTCCTCCGAGGGGTTTCTTTGAGTATGGTGACCCTCATCATATGATCAAATATTGCCCTAGAGAGAGGAGGGGTGCAGCACCTCAGATTTATCAGGGTGTACCCCCTCAGACTTATCAGGTCCCACGTCTTCCAACAAGTCCTCCAGCTATTCTTCCATCCCCAGCTGCTACCCCACCACCTCAGGTTGTTCGAAGTGGAGGTAGGGGAGGTCGAGGTCGCCCTAGAGGGGGAGGCCAGGCCAAGTACTATGCTCTTCTGGCCCGGTCCGAGGCCATTGCTTCAAATTCAATCATTACAGGTATTGTTCTAGTTTTACATAGGGATGTATCAGTATTATTTGACCCAGGCTCTACATATTCATATGTGTCTTCCTATTTTGCTTCACATCTGGGGATATCCCGGGATTCTTTGAGTTCCCCTGTTTATGTTTCTACTCCGGTGGGAGATTCCCTTGTTGTGGACCGTGTATATTGGTCATGTTTGATTGTTATCATTGGTTTTGAGACCATAGCTGATTTTGATATGGACTGGCTGTCTCCCTATTATGCTATTCTTGATTGTCACGCCAAGACCGTGACGCTGGCTATGCCAGGATTACCGAGGTTTGAGTGGAGAAGTTCCTTATAGTATACTCATCGCCGAGCATATTTAGCTTATGTGAGAGATTTTAGTGCTGAGACCCCTACAGTTGAGTCAGTTCCAGTTGTCAGGAACTATGCTGATGTATTTCTAGCTGATTTTCCGGGTATGCCACCCGATAGATACATTGATTTCTGCATTGACTTATTGCCGGGCACTCAGCCCATTTCCATTCCTCTTTACCGCATGGATACTCCTGAGTTGAAGGAGCAGTTGAAGGAGTTGTTTGAAAAGGGATTCATCAGGCCCAGTGTATCACCTTGGGGTGCTCCGGTATTATTTTTGAAGAAAAAGGATGGCTCGATGCGCATGTGTATTGACTACCGGCAGCTGAATAAGGTGACAGTGAAGAATAGTACCCATTTCCTCGCATTGATGATATATTTGACTAGTTACACGGTATTAGGGTGTTCTCTAAAATTTATTTGTGTTCGGGTTATCATCAGTTGAAGATTCGGGAGCCGGATATCCCGAAGAGTGCCTTCAGGACCAGATATGGCCACTATGAGTTCCTTGTTATGTCATTTGGGCTGACCAAAGCCCCAGCAGCCATCATGCACCTGATGCACATCATATTTCGGCCCTATCTTGATACTTTCGTCATGTGTTCATTGCTAACATTCTGGTATATTCTCGGTCCCAGGAGGACCGTGCTTGAGACATTGAGGGAGAAGAAGTTGTATACCAAGTTTTCTAAGTGTGAATTTTGGCTTGATTCTGCGGCATTCCTAGGCCACGTGGTGTCTTAGGATGGGATCAAGGTAGATCCGAAGAAGGTGGAGGTGGTATAGAGTTGGCCTAGACTGTCCTCAGCTACTGAGATCCGCAGTTTCCTCGGTTTGGCTGGGTATTATCGCCATTTTGTGGAGGGATTTTCATCTATTTCAGCGCCTATGACCAGACTGACCCAGAAGGGTGCATCTTTTATATGGACTGAGGAGTGTGAGGAGAGATTTCAGAAGCTCAAGACAACCCTGACTACAGCTCCTGTGTTGGTTTTGCCTACCGGTTTTGGGTCCTATACAATTTATTGTGATGCTTCGAGAATTGGCTTGGGAGCAGTGTTGATGCATGACGGTAGGGTGATTGCTTACGCGTCCAGACAGTTGAAGGTTCATGAGAAAAACTACCCTGTTCATGATCTCGAGTTGGCAGCGATTGTTCACGCCCTGAAGATATGGCGTCATTATTTATATGGTGTTCCTTGTGAGATATTCACAGATCACCGGATTTTGCAGCACATATTCAGGCAGAAGTCTATAACTTATGCGCCAGCGTAGGTGGTTGGAGTTTCTAAAGGACTATGACATCACTATATTATATCACCCGGGGAAGGCCAATATGGCGGCCGACGCCTTGAGTCGCCGGGCGGAGAGTTTGGCATACCTTCATGCAGCTGAGAGGCTTGTAGCCTTAGATGTTCAGTTCTTAGCCAGTCAGTTTGTGAGATTGGATCTTTTTTAGCCTTGCCGGGTATTAGCTTGTGTGGTTACTCGATCTTCCCTTCATGACCGTATCAGAGAGCGCCAATATGATGATCACCACCTTTTGGTTCTTCAGGATAGAGTCTGGCAGGGTGATTCCAGGGATGTGACTATAGGAACTGACGGGGTGATGAGGATGCAGGGCCGTATCTGTATGCCCAATGTGGATGGGCTTCTTGAGTTGATTCTTGAGGAGGCCCATAGTTCGCGGTATTCCATCCATTTGGGCACGGCGAAGATGTACCAGGATCTAAGACAACAATATTGGTGGCGAAGGATGAAGAAGGATATAGTGGAGTTTGTAGCCAAGTGTCTCAACTATCAGCAAGTCAAATGTGAGCATCAGAGACCGGGAGGGCTAGTTTAGCAGATTGAGCTTCCAGAGTGGAAGTGGGAGCGGATCACCATGGAATTTTTGGTTGGACTTCCTCGGACTTTGAAGAAGCATGCTGCTATTTGGGTGATTGTGGATCGGCTGACCAAATCAGCCCATTTCATTCTAGTATTGACTACATATTTATCGTAGAGGTTGACTGAGATTTATACCAGAGAGATTTTTTGCCTCCACGATATTCCAGTATCTATCATTTCAGACAGAGGTACACAGTTCACTTCACGGTTCTAGAGAGCCGTTCCGCAGGAGTTAGGCACCATGGTATAGTTGAGCACAGCTTTTCACCCTCAGACGGACGAGCAGTCCGAGCGCACGATTCAGATTCTTGAGGATATGCTTCGTGCATGTGTGATAGATTTGGAGGGTCATGGGATCGATACTTGTCTCTTTCAGAGTTTGCTTATAATAATAGCTACTAGTCCAGCATTCAGATGGCGTCGTATGAGGCTTTGTATGGTAGGCGGTGCAGGTCTCCCGTGGGATGGTTTGAGTCGGGCGAGGCCCGATTGTTGGGTACATACTTGGTTCAGGATGCCCTGGACAAGGTGAAAGTGACTCAAGAGAAACTTTGCAAAGCTCAGTCCAGGTAGAAGAGCTATCCAGACCGGAAGGTTCGTGACTTGGGATTTATGGCTGGTGATCGGGTTTTGCTTCAGGTATCGCCTATGAAGGGAGTCATGAGGTTCGGGAAGAAAGGCATGCTGATCCGAGATTTATTGGCAATTTTGAGGTGTTGCGACGTGTTGGGGAGGTTGATTATGAGCTAGCCCTGCCTCTCATGCTAGTAGGGGTTCATCCGGTGTTCCACGTCTCCATGCTCCGGAAGTATCACGGTGACCCGACTCATGTCTTGGATTTCAGCTCAGTCCAGTTGGACAAGGATCTATCATATGTTGAGGAGCATGTGGCTATATTGGATGGGCAGGTCAGAGAGTTCAGATCGAAGACTATTGCCTCAGTTAAGGTTCAGTGGAGGGGTCAGCCAGTCGAGGAGGAGACTTGGGACACCGAGGAAGATATGCAGAGCCAGTACCCTTATCATTTCACAGCTTCAGGTATGTTTCTATACTCGTTCGAGGACGAATAATTTTCTTAAGAGGAGGAGGATGTAATGACCCAGTTAGTCGTTTTAAGAATTAGCTCCCCGGTCCCCTATTAACCGCTTCTCCCATGTCTATTTATATTATTGGAACTTGTCGGAGCGTTGAGTGATGAAATATGGGATGATTTTGGACACATAGTCCATAAATGTGGACTTTAGCTTTAGAAATCTGGCCATAGCTGGAGCTGGGTGAAGACGGATCTTGAATGGAATTCCGTCGACTCCATTAGCTCAATTGGGTGATTTCGGGGTTAGGAGCGTGTTCAGAATGTGTTTTCGAGGTCGGTTGTGGATTTAGACTTGAATTGGTGAAAGTTAGAATTTCGGCGATTTTGGCTGATAGGTGTAATTCTGATATCGGGCTCAGAATAGAATTCCAAAAGCGACAGCAGTTTCGTAATGTCTTTTGTGACATGTGTGCAAAATTTGAGGTCATTCGGATGAGTTTTGACATGTTTTGGCATCGAATGTGGATTCTAGAAATTTCATAAGTTCTTAGGCTTGAATCTATGCATAATTGATGATTTTGATGTTATGAGATGTGTTTTTAATGCTCGACCAAGTTTGAACAAGGTATTAGGGCCAGTTGGTAGGTTTGGTTGAGGTCCCAGGGGCCTCAGGGTTGTTTCGGATGCCCAACGAGTGGGTTTGGGACGTTGAGAGCAGCTGAACCATTCTGGTTCTGGTGTCTCGCACCTGTGATGGTATTTCCTCACGTGCGAAGGGGGTGCACGCAAGTGTGGACGTAGCTTAGGCTGGCCCGACTCGCAGGCGCAAAAGAGTATCTGCAGGTGCAGAGCCGCACCTGCGACCTGGCCACCGCAGGTGCGACCCCGGGTCTTTTAATGAGTTTCCTCACCTGCGATTGTGTTTCCGCAGGTGCGATCCCAGTGTCACAGGTGTGATTCTGGGCTAGTTATAACAAAAATCCGAGGAATTGAAATTTATAATTCCAAAATCGTTTGTGAGCTCGGAACTTGGCGATTTTCAGCAGGATTTGAAGAGGAGAATCATAGAACCTTAATCCATTTGTATATCATTAATCTCTATCAATTTCCTCAATCTAATCAATGAAATTGATGAAATCCCATGAAATTGGGATGAAATTTCCCCAAGTAGTAATCTGAGGATTTAGGGATATTTAGACATCAGATTTTGTTGATTCTTGTTCGAGTGGGTTCATGAGCAAATGGGTGTTCGGGAAATATAAATTTTACCCGATTTTGAGATGTGGGCCCGGGGAACTTTTTGGGCGAATTTCCTAATTTCGCGTATTACCTTATAAATAATTAGATATTTTGTTCCCTTGAAGTGATATTTATACCATGCAATCGATTTGAATAGATTTGGGCCACCCTGTGTCAGATACTCGTGGCAAGAGCGTGGTATTGCGTTTTTTAGTGCAGTCAAGGTAAGTTGCTTGCCTAATTCTTTGTTGGGGACTTCCCTTTAGGCATTTTTATACTGATTTTGTTACTGGACGTCGTGTACTTGAGGTGACGAGTGCTTACAAGGGTAATTGTTGCTAAAATCCTATCTTTACTTTCATGAAATCGCTCATTTTCATTCATATATATTATTGTTTCCTATCTTAATTGAGTAGATAGCTTAAGAGTAAGCATGCCTACCTGTTCTTACTTGATTTCCTCTTATTTGCTACTAGTCGCATCATGCTTAGGTAGCTTTACTCTATTCTTGCCTGTTGTTTTCCTTGACTGTTTAATTAAGCCATAATTGACATGCTTATGCTTTGCATATTTAAATTGGGACTACGGACCGAGATCCGGGAGCTTTCCCCCTGTACTACATTTCATATTTAAATTGGGACTACGGACCGAGATCCGGGAGCTTTTCCCCTGTACTAAAATGCATATTTAAATAGGGACTATGGACAGAGATCCGGGGGCTTTCCCCCTGTACTGCATAGCATATTTAAATTGGGACTACGGACTGAGATCCGAGCGCTTTCCCCATGTACTGCATTGCACATTTACTATTGAGATATATGTTGTGCTGAGCCGAGGGCTCTCTTTCTGTTATTAAATCTTCCCGTTTCCATTAATCTTGTTTATCATTGCTTACCTATATTTCACTGTTTTAAATTGTATACTTACTTGTTTTAAAAACTCACTAGGGCCTCAACCTGACCTCGTCACTACTTGACTGGGGTTAGGCTTGGAACTTTTGGAGTACCGAATGTGGACTACTCACGCCCTTTCCTCTGCATGTTTTCCCCATGTGCAGATCCAGGTACTAGCACCCAGTATCGTGGCTAGGAGTCATTCTAGCAGCTGCCAGGAGACTGCGAGGTAATTTTGTCGCGTCTGCAAAATCCCAAGAGTCCCATTTTACTCTAGTATAGGCATAGAAGACTTATGTATTTTTCTATTGTTTCATTGTACAGAGCTTGTGGCTATGGTGACATTTCAGGTTTTGGGAAGTGAATGTGTATATGCTGAGACTCTATGTTATATCCACTTGAGTTCTTTTCTGTCTTTATTTTATTGATTCTATCATTTTCCACAAATTTTAGGCTTACCTAGTCGTAGAGACTAGGTGCCGTCACGATACCTTTCAGAGGGCAAAATGGGTCGTGACAAAAACTAGTGTTGCTTGGTGAAAATCCTTCCTTGTGCTCTCCAAAATCATCCAAACTAAATGAAAGAAATGAACGAAATGAGCCAAAACTCGTGTTTAAAAAAATCTGCCTAGGCTTCATCGAGTTGTACCTTGGGTTGTGCAGGTTGTACATCCTATTACAATTTTCCCTTGTTGTACACCTTCTGTTAAAACGCCCATAACTATTTGTAGAAATACCAAAATGACAAACTGTTTGAAGATGTAGAAACTAAAATCGAAGATATTTAATTTAATAGGTTGTACACCATAAAAATCCTAATATATTTTTGAGCTTCTAAAGTCGGCTCCATGCATCAGAAAATTCTGTCGAAACTGCTCCACCACCTATCTTCAGTCGATCATAACTTTCTGATAAAATGTCCAAATCGTGGATGGTTTAACTTTCTGGAAACTAGAATGCAAGGGCTACAGCAATATGTTTTGCGAATTTTCAGAATCCTTATATATTTCGAGATATAATCTTCCAAATTCAGCTCCGCGATTGCACTAGTTGCTGTCAAAACAACTTTTTGTAGAAACTTTCAGCAACTCTTTGGTCCGAAATTCATTCCGTTAACCATCCGAAATCCACCCGAGGCCCTTGGGACCTTAACCAATTATACCACCATGTCCAAAAACATGATACGAACTCGCTCTAGGCCTCAAATCACATCAAACAACGTCAAAATCATGTATCACACTTCAATTCAAGATTTATAAACTTTGAAATATCAAACTTCTACATCTGATGCCGAAACCTATCAAATCATGTCCAATTGACCCCAAATTTTGCACACAATTCATATTCGACCTTATGGACCTGCTTTAACTTTCGGCATTGGAATCTGATCCCGATATCAAAAAGTCAAACTTTCGGTCAAACTTCTCAAAAACCTTCAAATTTCTATCTTTAGCCAAATGACTTCAAAATGACCTACGGACCTCCGAATTCACTTCCGATCGCGCTCCCAACTCCAGAATCACCATACGAAGCTATTCCCAGACTCGGAATCCCAAATGGACATTTGTAACACTGAAATGCCTTACATCCCAAATTTATGAAATTCTTCTAAAATGCTATCTTCCATAATATGCGCCAAAACATTCCCGGGTTATCCAAAGCCCAATCCGGAGATACGCCCAAGTTCGAAATCATCATATGAACCTGCTGGAACCTTCAAATCCTGATTCGGAGTTCGTTTACTCAAAATTCCAATCTTAGTTGATTCTTCCGATTTAAGACTTTCGAATTGAGATTTTTCTTCCTAAATTGACTCCAAACTTCCTGAAATTCAGTTCCGACCACATCTACAAGTCATAATACTTGAAAGTAAAGCTGCTCATGACCTCAAACTACTAAACGACGCGCTAGAGCTCAGAACGACCGGTTGGGTCATTACATTCTCTCCCACTTAAACATACGTTCGTCCTAGGACGTGCCAAGAACTGCTCTTGAGTTATCTGAAATCACTGTATTACACCTTGTGCACCTTCCCGCGCTACCAAAACCCAGTTAAGCACATTCGCTTGATCAAATATGAAGATATCCTCTTTTTATCCATACAATAAGCTCAGAACCCAGTTCCAACACTTGAAATTCTCTACCAGGCTTGTTTCTAATATATGAACACCGTACCAACTACAACACGAGGTATCAGAACACGGTTGCGTACCTTTGTTGAATCAGCACTATGCACCGAATAATTCATCATCTAGCCACCATGACATTCCCTGAACCTTAACACCCAAAATTCTACAAATCTGATGCTCCCAATGCACCTTATAATATACATACATACATCCTTCTATAATGCTGACGATACCACCACAATGGAGGAGATGTGTAGAAATTCTTAACCAGCAGTAGAGTTAACCCAATATTGAATATCTCCTCTTGACTTAGATCCTCAACTCATTACAAACTAAATAAGGGTAATTGTCCTTTAATATATTCCACATAACCTTATCTCACTGATCCTTGGTCCAATAATCTCGTCTCACCCAGTATGAACTGTTCATACACAAATCATCCCATACACGACCAACAATCTCGCATGATGCCACAATGCGCTAATAGGCCACAACTCGAACATGATACATAAAGAAATGACTAGGAAGGGACTACTCAACTCACGTAACTAATATGAACCTTCCTTAGAATACAGGGAGTAAAACATAGGAAAACTGATATAGGGAACTATACTCAACATCACACTAATGCGGCGTGCAACCTGATTCAAATAGCATACCCGTGGCGGCGTGCCACCCGATCCTATCATGAAACTCACATAAGGAGATACACACGTAGCTGAATTACTCACTATTACAAATTACCAAAGATCAGTCGCAAGCACGCCAAGTGCATAATACCACCCTAGGGAGACTGATTGAGCCATATACTACAAAACTTAAGCACAACTGAGGTGCGATATATATACTCGGAATATCAAGAGCTCTCCTGCTCACATACATCATTATTACGTGGAAACTCAGCACATAGGAATTTATCAAGCTGTTTCCCAACTCGCACGACACAATCATAATATTACATGAAATTGACAAAGACGAAACAACAGCTGGTGTTCTAACATCCCTCCTTGAGGAGCGTTATACGAAAATGAACACATCTGACTCGCATGAAGCCCATAGTACTGTTTAAATCCATTCACACACTTCAAGCCGATTCTGCTCGCACTGAACTAGGTTGTTGGCCTTACCTGGGTCCATAATAACCCACTTCTTCCAATAACACACAAGAACCACCATCATAACCGGGACTACACCCCACAATCTGCAACAAAGATGAACTAAACACCTTCCAAGCATAAACTCTCAAATATGCAATATTACAATTCTTTATACTTTGTCTAAATCTTCAATCAATCAGGTGACTACACGTCACACTTATACAATCTTCCTGTGGTCACGCTCCCACGACCTTCTGATAACTTGGATTTTGCCTCGTTTTTCGTTCCCTTATACATGAATTTTTGGATATAATGATACACAAAGTGGCCCTGAAAGCTTATACGTTGTGCTTGTTGCAGGATTGAACAAGAAATGAAGACACTCAGTCTAAAATATGCTCAAAACAGGAGTGAATCCGGCAGAAGGATCAAACACAACAAAGATGATGAAGATAAAGGCCACCGTGGCCGCGGTCCTCATCTCGTGGTCCGCGGTGGAATTCCAATGAGGTTGAAAATAAGGAAAGTATCCACCGCGGCCACGGTCCTCATTTCACGGACCGCGGTGGCATTCCAATGAGGTTGAACACAAGGCAATTTTCCTCCACGGCCGCGGTCCTCATTTCGCGGTCCGTGGTGGCATTTCAGTGTGCTTGAGAAATAATGAAAGTTTCCACCGCGGTCGCGGTCCTCATTTCAAGGTCTGCGGAGGCATGCCAGTAAGGACTGAAGACAATGCAAGTTTCCACCGCGGCCGCGGTCCTCATTTCGCAGTCCGCGGTGGCATTCCAATGAGGGTGCAGGCCAGGCAAATTCTTACTGCAGTCCGCGGTCCTTATTTCACGGTCCGCGGTCGAACCTTACCAGAAGACTAGCAGCTCAGCAGCCTCATTATTTTAGCGGACCGTGGTCCTGTTTTCGCGGTCCGCGGTGGTCCCGCAATGGTATTTTGTTTGAAATTTGGCAGACTATAAATAGACTATTCTATAATTTCTTTACATATCTTGTAATTTCTGAAGTAGAGAGTACGTGAATATTTTAGGGTTTTCATCTTTCTAGCCTTGTTCTTGCATTTTTAACATTGAAACTTCAATTTATTGTTAGGAATCAATTAAATGGGTTATTCTTCTTCTCTATCATTGTTTTCATCTTTGATTATGAGTAGCTAGACCCATTAGCTAGGGTTGTGGCTCAACCCTAGTGTGGGTATATAATGGGTTTTTGAAATTAAGGTTGGGAAATTAATGGGTGTTGGCTATTTAAGCTAGTTCAAGGTTTCTATTGCTATAATTAGTGGTTGCAAACACCAATTAGCCTTTTCATGACTTGGGTATTTCTTGAGAAATAAGACTTGAGTCTAGAAATTAGCCTAATAGGAAATTAGGGCATTATCAAGAGATCGGTAGTCCCAATCAATTGGGTTAAACCCAGAAATGGTCAAACCCTACTTGAGCCCTAATTAACGGGTTAAACCTCGAGAGAGTAATACCCTACCTAATCCTTAATTGCTTGATTAATTGACACCCAGTTGACCTCGAGAGGGGCAATTAGGGTAAAATCACTCAAACTACGGAGAGGTATAGAGTGAGCACCTTCGTGCATTGGTTATAGTTGTATCCCTAGCCAATTCCCCGACCATAGAATTGAACCGCGTTGTGTATCCACCTAGGCAAAGGTCACGACCCTAGTGCCTTTATCAATATCAAAAAACAACAACAAAAACAAATTTAGTCATTAATTAGCTTACAAACAATAGTGTACACTTAGCATAGTTCAACACCAAAAAATGTTTAGAAGTGCAATTAGAAATACTCGACCCTTTTAGATCACTTAGACACTCACTCCCATTATAGACTCCCTATGGATTCGATCCCGACCATTCGGGTAAAAGCTACACGATCCTTTCCTTCCTACTTATATAGTGGTGTGGGTGAGGCGTGATCACTTTTTGGCGATGTTGTCGGGGAGCTCTAACGGTGTTACTATCTTTGTGACTAGAAGCGTAGTGTGTTTTTCTTTCCTTCTATTTTTAACTTCCTTGTTTTTCTTAATTAGGTACAATGGTTGATCTGCTAGGAAATGTGATTCTGGGGGAGGAGGTTTATGATAATCAAGAAGATGAAATTAATCAAATTCCTCCACAAAGACGGGGCCGACAGGCCAATATACAGGATGATGTCCCAGACTCTCCCCCACCTCCAGCTCCTAGAGCTGCTCCTCGGGTCCTTCCAAACGAGGGGTACGCTAGTTCCATAGTCCCGCCAAGGATTCGAGCGGGGAACTTCCAAGTCAAAAATGTGATGGTCACTCTCCTAGAGCAAAGAGGATACTTCACCGGAGCCGCACACCAGAATGCCTATAAGCATATCAAAGGCTTTGTTGATACATGTTGGGGGAGTAAGAAAACTAATGTGTCGGAGGATGCATTACGGTTACGGTTGTTCCCGTTCTCACTTAGGGGAAAGACATTTGATTGGCTTGAGCATCTCCCAAACCATTCTATATCCACTCGGGACAAGCTCGCGGATAAATTTATTGCAAAGTTCTTTTCCCCAAGCCACATGGCGGCCCTTCGAGATGAGATTTTGGCATTCAAATAAGAGCCAAACGGGACACTACATGAAATATGGGAACGCTATAGAACCATGGTCAAGGATTGTCCTAACAATGACATGACTGAGGCTATGATACATTAAAAATTCTACCGGGGAATCAACACGGTAAATCAATGTGTGGTCAACCAATTAGCCGGTGGTAATTTTATGAAGTTGACATACCCGGAGGCATGTGAGATTCTTGATGAAATGGCCGACATATATTCAGCTTGGAAAAGTAGAGCAAATGTGCCTCAAGGGGAACCCGGTGTGAATAGTCTCCACAAGGAACTCCAAGAACAAGGGCAAGAAATTGCCGAGCTCACAACAACCATGAACCAACTTTCTAAAGACCAACTCCAACAATTTCAAGGGCCGAAGCAAGTAAATGCTATGGAAGGAGTGCATATGCAAGGAAACCAAAGGATACCCCGGGGGTATGTTAGGAAAAATCATGGTGATCAAGGGACGAGTGGCCATGAACAAGATGAAAATTATGATGACCAAGATGAGGATGTTATGTATGAAAACAACTACCAAGGGAGAGGAAATACTCAAAGCTGGGGGAACCAAAGGCCACGAAACTGGAAAAATAACAATGCTAGGAATTGGAGCAATACCAATTATCGTCAATGGAACAACAATAACGACTGACAATAGGGGAACAACAACGAAGGGAATCGGAATGGAAGAAATAACAACAACAATTGGGGAGGAGAAGGTAGTCGGGGGTCGAGTTTTCAAAGGCCCCCGATGTACCAACAACCAAGCAACTCCCTCCATATCAATCTCATGGACAAATTCCTTCAAGCTCGGAGATAGGTCGGATAGAAAACATGTTCAAACATATGATGGAGAGAAATGCAAAATCCGATTCCCAGATATCCTCTCACACTCCTTCTATCCGAAATCTTGTAGTACAAATAGGCCAAATTTCACATGCCTTAAACACAGGCCCGAAGGGTGCACTATCGAGTGATACGGTAGTGAACCCCAAGGGTGGGAACAACAACAACACCGGTCATGCCATGACGGTGACTACTCGGATTGGAAAAGGTGGTGAATCAAGTACTTCAGGGCCAAAGAAGGTTGTTGTTGATGATGAAGTTGTACCCCAAGATGAGTTATGAGTTGATGTGGAACAAGCAATGGATGAGCCAATTGAAGGTGAGGTAAGAATTGACATTCATGACAATGGGGAAGATTTGGGTAGAAATGTGAACCCGTCTAGGGAGCACATAATTGACATGCCGGAACCGGTGGCCCCAAAGGCAACATTGCCTAGGACACCTCCTCCCTATCCTCAGAGATTGGAAAAATAGAAGCAAGAGACCCAGTTTAAAAAAGTTCTTTGATATGATGAAGAGTCTTACCATAAATGTTCCATTGGTTGAGGCCTTGGAGCAAATGCCAGGATACACTAAGTTCATGAAGGACTTGGTGACTAAAAAGCGGTCCGTGGAGTGTGAGACCATTAATATAACTCACCAAGTGAGTGCTATTGTTCACTCCATGGCACCAAAACTTGAATATCCGGGTGCCTTCACTATTTCTTGCACAATTGGGAGTGCATACTTTGCAAAAGCCCTATGTGATCTTGGGGCAAGCATAAATTTGATGCCATATTCTGTGTTCAAGACTTTGGGTATCGGACAACCTAGGGTGACCTTTATGCGCTTGCAAATGGCGGATAGATCACTGAAGAGGCCCCTAGGTATTATTGATGATGTCTTAGTGAGAGTGGATAAATTCATATTGCCGACAGATTTTGTTATCCTCGATTATGAGGTTGATTTTGAGGTCCCTATTATCTTGGGGAGGCCTTTCCTTGCCATCGGGAAGTCATTGGTCGATGTTGAAGCTGGGGAACTTACATTCAGAGTTGGTGATGAAAAAGTGGTCTTCCATGTATGCAAATCTATGAAGCAGCCCAACAACACTGAAGTTTGCTCTTTTATGGACCTCGTGTCTGAGGTTATTATTGACTATGCCAGTGCTATGATCCATGTTGATGATCCTGTGGATTTTTCCTTGTTGAATCACAAGGACACAGTGGTAGATGGTGTGCTTGATAGCACCCATGACCTTCAAGGAATGGGGTCTTATTTCTATGCTCCCAGAAAAGTTTCCTTGGACTTGGAGAAGAGGAAGATCCCACCAACAAAGCCATCCATTGAAGAACCTCTGAATCGGGAGTTGAAGCCACTTCCTTTCCACCTCAAGTATGAATACCTTGGTCCATCTTGTACTTTACCAGTTATTCTTTCCTCTTGCCTAACCCAAATGCAGGTTGACTCAACTTTAAAAGTGCTAAGGAGGAGGAAGAAAGCAATTGGTTGGACCTTGGCGGATATTCGGGGTATTAGCCCCGCCTTTTGCATGAATAAGATCATATTGGAGGATGGAGACAAACCTTTCGTGGAACATTAAAGAAGACTCAATGAACCTATGCAAGAGGTGGTGAAGAAGGAGATTATAAAGTGGCTTGATGCGGGTGTTGTCTATCCAATTGCGGATAGCGCTTGGACTTCTCCGGTCCAATGCGTTCCGAAAAAGGGTGGAATGACAGTGATAAAAAGTGATAAAAATGAGCTCATTCCTACAAGGACGGTTACCGAATGACGCGTGTGCATGGACTCCCGCAAGCTCAACATGGTAACCCACAAATACCATTTTCCTTTACTATTCATAGATCAAATGTTGGATAGGCTCGCAGGTCGGTCCTTTTATTGTTTCCTCGACGGGTATTTTGCATATAATCAAATTTTTATAGTCCCGGAGGATCAAGATAAGACAACCTTTACTTACCCATATGGCACTTTTGCCTTTGCTCGCATTCTATTCGGACTCTGTAATGCCCTAGCCACTTTCCAAAGATGTATGATGACAATCTTCACCGAAATGGTGGAGGACTTTATAGAAGTATTTATGGATGACTTTAGTGTCGGCAGGGATTCTTTCGACGGATGCTTGAGTCATCTTGACAGAGTCCTTGCTCGGTGTGAAGAAACGAATTTGGTCTTGAATTAGAAAAAATGCCACTTTATGGTGGAGGAAGGAATCGTTTTGGGCCATAAGATTTCAAAGAATGGAATTGAGGTTGATAAGGCAAAGATCAAGGTTATTTCAAAGTTTCCACCACCTATTTCAGTGAGAGGAGTCTGTAGCTTTCTTGGCCATGTCGGTTTTTATCGGCGGTTTATCAAAGATTTCTCTAAGGTGGTGAATCCATTATGCAAGCTGTTAGAGAAGGATGCTAAATTCAGTTTTGATGAGCATTGTATGCAAGCTTTTGAACTCTTAAAACACAAGCTCACTACCACTCCCATTATCACGATGCCGGATTGGAGTGCACCATTTGAGCTTATGTGTGATGCAAGCGATGTTGTTGTGGGTGTTGTGCTTGGGAAAAGAGTGAACAAAGTGTTTCATCCAATCTACTAAGCCAGCAAGACAATGAATTCTACTCAAATGAACTACACAATCATGGAGAAGGAGCTACTTACTAGAGTCTTTGCCATGGAAAATTTTTGCCCTAATTTGATGGGTTCCAAGGTCATAGTTCACACTGACCATGCAGCACTCCGGTATGAGCTCTCTTCTAACCAAAGGAAGAAGCTTCGAAGGGATAGCTTGGATTTCTATTGGGACGAGCCTTATTTATTCAAGATTTGCACCGATGGGGTGACCCGGCGATGTGTACCGGAAGAATAACAACTAGCTATCCTTGAGTCTTGCCACTCCTCACCGTATGGTGGTCATCACGGAGGGGTGAGAACTGCTTCTAAAGTTCTTAGTTATGGGTTCTTTTGGCCCACTTTGTATAAGGATGCTAGTGACCAAGTGAAGAGGTGTGATGAATGCCAAAGATCCGGGGTAATTTCTATGAAGGATGAGATGTCTTTAAATTCGATTCTTGAGGTAGATATCTTTTATGTTTGGGGCATCGACTCCATGGGGACATTCGTGAGTTCATGTGGGAACACGTACATCTTTGTTGCGGTTGATTATGTATCAAAGTGGGTGGAGGCCGTGGCCTTACCAAATAATGAAGCGCGGAGTGTGATAGCCTTTCTTAAGAAGAATATCTTTACTAGGTTTGGCACTCCACGAGCCATCATCAGTGACGGGGGGTCACATTTTTGTAACAAAGCCTTCGAATCCTTGCTTTCCAAGTATGGGGTCAATCATAAAGTCACTACCCCGTACCACCCTCAGGCTAGTGGCCAGGTTGAAGTGTCTAACAGAGAGATAAAGAGCATATTATCCAAAATGGTAAATGCCAATAAGACCGACTGGGCCAAGAAATTAGATGATTCTCTTTGGGCTTACCGGACCGCCTACAAGACACCAATTTGGATGTCCCCATATAGCTTGGTCTTCGGAAAAGCATGCCACCTTCTAGTGGAATTGGAGCACAAGGCTATGTGGTCCTTGAAAAAGTTGAACTTGGAATGGGATGTAGCTGCAAATCTTCGGGTGGAGCAATTGAATGAGTTGGATGAGTTTAGATTCCATGCGTACTCCAGTTCGTCCTTGTATAAGGACAAAATGAAGTACCTACAGGACAAATATGCTCTAGGTAAAGAGTTCAAGGTTGGTGATTTGGTCTTATTATTCAATTCTCGGCTGAGGCTATTTCTGGGAAAACTCAAGTCAAAGTGGAGTGGGCCTTTTGAAGTGGTATTTGTTACTCCATTTGGGGCTCTTGACCTAAAGAACAAAAGTGGTGAAGTCTTCAGAGTAAATGGTCACAGGGTAAAGCACTATCTTGGCAAAGTCGATGACAGCCACATGGTGGCATTTCTTCATCTCAAATGATCCCAGTAACATGCGTCGTGGCGCGACGTTAAATCAGGCGCTTCTTGGGAGGCAACCCATGTGTTTTTATTTTTGTTTCTTTATTTTTATTTTTTTGGTAGAATAGGTTTCACTGTTACACTATCTTATTTTTGGATGTGTAGGATGATTTTGACACAGGAAATTTGGCTAAGTGTAGAAACAGAACCTTACTGGAATTGACTTTGCGGCCGCGGTCTCCTTTTCGCGGTCTGCGAAGCCCAATGGCTATACCAATGGTTCAATGGAGCTTGTTTGGAGAACCTCTCTGGAATATGCTTCGTGGCCGCAGTTGTCTTTTTTCGGTCCACGAAGTCCAATGGCTGCAACAATATTTCACAGGAATTTGCTTCGCGGCCACAGTCTCTTTTTCGCGGTCCAGAAGCCCATTTAACTGAAGGATGCCTTTCAGATCCTAACTCACTGCGGCCGCAGTTGATTTTTTACGAACCGCTGCGAGCTTTTGCCTGAGCCATGAGCAACTGAAAGACCATGGACCGCGGTCGATTTTTCACGGTCTGCGGTTGGTAAGAGCGGTGGACCCCGACTCTTCTCTATAAATAGGCAACTAGGGTTTAATTTCCTACTTTACGCACTGTAACTACTCAAAGTTCCCTTCGACTGTGTCTTGCTCCTGCATTCTCTGAAACTCATTGCTCTCATCTAGACTATCATCCAAGAATCTAGTAAGTGTAATTGTGCTTAATTAACTTCTTAATTTCTTCAGTTTCTTTATTTTCATCTTATTTTTCATAATTTTTCACTTTTTAGGCTTTTAAAATGTTAGGGTTAGTCCAAATAGGTTCATGTTAGTCTCTTGGAATACAATTACACTGATTAATCGTGTAGGGCTTAGCTAAATGAACACTTTAGCGTAGAAAAGGCAAAATCTGGAAACCCTAGGTAGAAACCCATTTCGCGATCCGCGGTCCCTTATTCACGGACCGCGGTACTTGTGTTTGCAAACCCAACTTGCTTTTTTGCGGACCGTGGTCAACTTTTCAAGGTCTGCGGTCCCTGTTATCCAGAACAGATACTTCACTGGATCTTAGTTCGCGGCCGCGACCGTGATGTGAAGGTCCAGATAGTCTTGCTCATCAGAGGGTCACCCACAGCGGTCCGCAGTTGATTTTTCACTGTCCGCGGTGGCCTAAAAGTAGTGCAGTTAGTCTTCATTGTTAATTAAGTGTCTGCACAACAATGCTCTGGAAACTAACCATGTTCACCTATGTTTACTGTGAAGCGATGGTGCTATCTCGAGGAGGATCTCAAAGGGGGAGAGGCCCGGGGGCACCCAGGCAACCGTCCAAAGTTTTCATTCCTCCTCAGTCATCCTGACGGCCTACTCGGGCTAGATACTCCCCTCATTTACCATCGGGGAGTGATTATGCTCCGTCAGAAGAGGCCTCATCACAGTCATCTCCATTGGACCCTGTCTCATCTCCCCCGGCCCTAGTACAGGCAACTTCCCCAGCTAAATCTGCCTCCAGCGAACACTCATACTCTACTTCCCTTACAACTTCCTTATCTGGGGAGAATTCAAGTGAGAGCAAGAGGGATGAACAGGTGGTTGAAGTGGTCGAGCGCATTCAAAATCCGGATGCGTGGAAAGATCGTTTTGTCAGTGAGAAGGCCTTTCACAGATTCAAGGAATTGTGGACTGCACGGTCACTTATTCTGGAGCGTACTTTTTCCCTTAAAGAGTTGTCTACCTACAACCCCAACGTGAAGCAGCAGTTCCGAGACAGAAAAGGGTGGTCTTACTCTAATGAGCATCTCCCGGATGCAAATGAGCACATAGTGAAAGAGTTCTACACAAATTTTCTATTTCTTGCAAAGGACTCAAAGGCATCCCAAGTCCATAATCTCACAGTGCCCTTTGATGGAATTTCACTCAATGACTATTTGGAGATGGACGATGTAGGCGATTCTTTGTACCGGGAGAAACTGGCAGAAAAGGATGCTGCTAGAAATTGGTTGGCTTTACACTTGGCTAAGCCCAGGGAGACTCCGGAATGGCTAACTGCTGGGAAGACTATCACTAGGAAGACCCTTAACTTTGAAGCAAAAGGGTGGGAAACTTTTGTATGCAGCCGGCTGGACCCGACACATCATGACCAGGCCCTCCCTCTCAGTCGGGTTGTGCTGGTTGCAGCTATCATGGCTGGGTACCCCGTCAATGTGGGGAATGTGATGTCTGAGGTTATTAGCCGGGTTGTCAGCACAGGTGATACTTCTTACACTTTTCCTCATTATCTGACAATTACTGTGAAGACCAGAAGGTCACCAAGAAGCGCTTTGACACCAAATTCAAGCCCAAAACGCCCTTTTCTTGGTATGATTTGAAGGATGAGGACAACCCTAAAAAGAAGTCAAAGGGTAAGTCTGTTGCTTCCACTAGCCAGTCTGAAGAGCCGGTGGTGGTGGTGGAACGTTCCCTTCCCCAGCCAGCCATTCCAGAGGAGGCTCCAGGCCCGTCTACCTCTACCGGCACTGACATTCTCTCCACTAGAGCCTATCTCATGACTACTCACCGGCTGAACCCAACACTGACAAGCCTCAACAATTGGATGCAGTCAACTACTACAAAGTTGACTGCAATTTCTACAGTTGTGGCAGCCTCAGCTACTCCTTCCCCATCACAGGTCCCATTGTCCGTTAAGGAGACTCTGAAAGAAATTTTGGAAAACCAGAAGAAAATCCTGGACGCGGTGGGTGCACGTGAGAGTGCATTCACAAAGCTGGCCAAAGAAACAAAGAAGTTGAGGAAGACTCGGGCGTCAAATGAGGAGTTGGCTAAGTTGAGAAAAGAGGTGGACAAGCTAAAGGGTGATCAGAATCCATTGGAGATGCTACTAGCAGACCCTACAAAGCCGCCGCCACAGCACAGACAGAACATCAGTCAGTGCGGGAGGAGGATCCGGTGAGGCCATTGAAGAAGAGGAAGGTTATGCCCTGTGCTAAGGACATCAGACTTGTACTGGCAAACCCTCCCACAGAGCAGACTCAGGCACAAAGCCAGGATGCCCAGCCCACCGGAGCTCCATCACAGGCAGTAGCAGACCCAACTCCTTCACAGCCACAGCCACAGCTAGCAGCAGATCCAGCTCCTTCACAGTCCCAGTCTCAGGCAGATCCTATCCCCTCACAGACACAGCAGCAGGGACCACAGCAAGCCAAGGGCAAATAGGAAGTTTCCTTTACTCTCTCTCTCTCCCATATTTTTTGCACTATTTTTGTTATATAGCATTGAGGACAATGCTATCTCTTAGTTGGGGGAGTGGCCCTATAGGCATTTGATTTTGCTTACATTGGGTTGTATAATGCAAACAATATTTTCTTTCTTTTTCTTTATGTTATTTTCCATTTTGGTATGTATAAGTTAACTATCCATTGTAAATATTCATCCCCTATGTATATTCATCTAATTCCCCTAGTGTACATATTTATTCTATCCCACGCACTTTACTTTACGCATTTTTTCTGTTTTATAGCTTCTTATTTTTCTTTCATAGATTCTTGTTTGGTTTTCGCGCGAGAAATAAACCTTTGGTTTTCTTAACGCCCCAGTTCTTTCCAAAGGTGGAATTTGTGTGAACCGGGTGGCTCATCCCAAGGATGGACGGTGTGACAACCTTCTTAAGGGTTTGAGTCTATTTTTCCTTTTCTTTTTGTTTTGTTTTTCAATAATGGTGCCTCAAGAAAAGATTCACTTGGGCCTAACACAGTTGCCTTTGATCCCATGGTCAAAGACAAACCGTTGTGTTTAGGATGGTGATAGTGAAGATCTTTAGACTCTTGTGTTGGCCGATAATCATGGGGTGGTTCTTCGGGACCTTTTTTTTACTAAAAACACGACTAAGGTCGTTGTGGGCCCTCGACTCGATTTATGTATCAATCCTTTAGCTGTGAGTGGTGAGAAATTCGCAATTGCAAGTCCAAGTTCCGTGCCACTAGTCTAAAACTTGCCTGAGTGTTGTCTAGGCGAAATTCTAGGTGTAATTTGACTTGAGAAGTGACTATAGGCTTTCCTTGGCTTGAACAAAGAATTGAACACTTCCATGACCTTCTAAAAGACATATTCACTAGTCAACCCTTTTGAGCCTTAAACCCATTCTTTAAAAAAAAACCAAGTTACAATCCTTTAACCATTCTTTTACCCTCTCTTGGAACCCGATCTTTACTTGGCGCTAAGCCAAAAGCATATGTTTTGGGGAGAGATGAGAGATGTGATGAAGTGAAAAAGAAAGCACAAAAGAAAGAAAAGTGAAAAGGCAATGAAAAAGAATGAAAAGAAAAGAATGAACAAAAAGAAGAAATAAAGGGAATTGATGAAAAAGCGATGCCAAAAGTTTGGAAAGCATAAGAAGAAGATGGAATTGATGAGAAAGTGTCTCTCCAACCCTACAAAATATAAAAGGACTCAAAGAGTCAAGAAAAAAAATGTGAGAACGGTTAAAAAATGAAGTGCTTAAGGAAAGATAAGATTCACTCTGACCAAATACTTCCTACCCTTAACCAAAAGCCTTCATAATGATTCCACAAAAGCCCTATACGATCTCATGTCGAGTGAAACCTGCATTAGTGGTGATTTACACAAAGGGCAAGCCTATGGTACTTTGAGCCGAACTTGGGACTTTTTCCTTGATGAGAGATGAGTGATTCCCCATATTTCTCGTTCTGAGTGTCATTATTCTAAAGGTGAGGTTCTTAGGGAAAGTCACGGAATAAGAGTCTGGGATCCACACTGACCGAGGTAGTAGTTAGAATTTCATTGATCAGTTGGAACAACCCTTGAAGCTCTTGTATCACACTTGAACCTATGGTTTCGAAAAGTTCAATCATTGTCAATGATTCATTCGCATTAGGGGCTATGGTTAGTCCCAATTGATGCTAGTTGAGTTCACCATTAGTATAGCCAAATTTTTGTGAAATCTATCATAGCGGTGGGGCTTATTTTGTTTGCTTGAGGACAAGCAAGAGCTTAAGTTTGGGGGAGTTGATAACTTGGATTTTTGCCTCGTTTTCCGTTCCCTTATACATGAATTTTGGATATAATGGTACACAAAGTGGCCCCGAAAGCTTATACGTTGTGCTTGTTGTTGGATTGAACCAGAAATGAAGACACTCAGTCTAAAATATGCTCAAAACAGGGGTGAATCCGGCACAAGAATCAAACACAACAAAGATGATCAAGCAAAAGGCCATCGCAGCCACGGTCCTCATTTTGCGATCCCCGGTGGAATTCCAGTGAGGTCAAAATTAAGGCAGGATCCACCGCGGCCGCGGTCCTCATTTCACGGACCGCGGTGGCATTCCAGTGAGGTTGAACACAAGTCAAGTTTCCACTGCGGCCGCGGTCCTCATTTCGCGGTCCGCGGTGGCATTTCAGTGAGCTTGGGAAATAATACAAGTTTCCACCGCGGTCGCGGTCCTCATTTTTTGCAGTCCATGGTGGCATTCCAGTAAGGATTGAAGACAATGCTAGTTTTCACAATTTTGTTCTTGCACTTTTAACATTGAAACTTCAATTTCATTGTCAGGAATCAATTAAATGGGTTATTCTTCTTCTCTATCATTGTTTTCATATTTGATTATGAGTAGTTATACCCATTAGCTAGGGTTGTGGCTCAACCCTAGTGTGGGTATGTAATGGGTTTTTGAAATTAAGGTTGGGAAATTAATCGGTGTTGGCTATTTAGGCTAGTTCAAGGTTTCTATTGCTATAATTAGTAGTTGCAAACACTAATTAGCCTTTTCATGACTTGGGTCTTTCTTGAGAAAGAATACTTGAGTCTAGAAATTAGCCTAATAGGAAATTAGGGCATTATCAAGAGATTGGTAGTCCCAATCAATTGGGTTAAACCCAGAAATAGTCAAACCCTACTTGAGCCCTAATTACCGGGTTAAACCTTGAGAGAGTAATACCCTACCTAATCCTTAATTGCTTGATTAATTGACACCCAATTGACCTCAAGAGTGGAAATTAGGGTAAAATCACTCAAACTACCGAGAGGTATAGAGTGAGAAACTTCTTGCATTGGTTATAGCTCTATCCTTAGCCAATTCCACTGACCTTAGAATTGAACCACGTTGTGTATCCACCTAGGTAAAGGTCACGACCCTAGTGCCTTTATCAATATATCAGAAAACAACAACAAAAACAAATTTAGTCATTAATTAGCTTACAAACAATAGAGTACACTTAGCATAGTTCAACAACAACAAATGTTTAAAAGTGCAATTAGAAATACTCGACCCTTTTAGATCACTTAGACACTCACTCCCATTATAGACTCCCTGTGGATTCGATCCGGACCATTCGGGTAAAAGCTACATAATCCTTGCCTTCCTACTTATATAGTAGTGTGGGTGAGGCGTGATCACCTTCCACACAAGGTAATAGTTCTGAACATCCATACCACCGACCATGATAACGCTGTAAAACAAATCAAGAACCCATAACCAGGATACAAAGCCTCTTTCACCAAACACGGATCTCAGATGACGCTGAAGTCATCACCAGCTTACCTTAAACATTCATATCCCTTTTTCTCCTTGCTCACCCGAGCTCATGACATCCTTGTCAACACCGAACCGAAACCATGATCCTTACTTCCAGCTCCACACTGAATACTGCACCTAACATACCGGTATGCAATGGCATAGGATTTCCATCATAACTCCTGAACCGCTAATAAGGGAAACACTTCATCACATAGAAACCTTTTACTTACCTCAACTCAAGGGAACAATAAAAACACACGTGTAAATTCTCAAAATCAAAAAACAGGCAAATCCTCAAGGCGTAGTCTCTACCACCATAATCCTTCCAGGATCCGTCTACACTTGACAGGCCATAATACTTGAATTCTTCCAAATAAAATCCATTACGGCGGCCGACAAGCCTCACACGTACTGGCACAAACTACACGATAACTTAATCACACTGAAGGAACTGATCACTGCCGTAAGTGCGCCATTTCAACCATGGCTAACCACTCTATATTCTTTTAATCATCTTCAATTTCCTCAGGAATAATAGTAACGTCCTTCAACTCATAGCAACTCAACCCTCACTCATACCGAGTGACCTTGATTCACGAGATCATACTGCCTAAATACCGCAACCCGTCTCATATCCTCTTGATAATCCTTCTACAACCCGGAGTTTATTTCTCTCACTCCTCCAATACTATCCTGCACGCTGAAAATAACATAGAACACTCCCAAAACCTAACTCTGGTCCAATAGGGACAACATTTGCAAATATTAATCAAATCCCATACACAATTACCTTTTTTACTCCTTTCCCCTTAGCTGAAATAACTTACCAATACGCTGATGATCCAAATCCCCATGAGATGATATTCCTGCATCCCCATCACAGGCGGTGGGACTCTCCCAGTTAGCCTGAATCTACTCCTTGCATCATTCTGGACCCCACTGAAATCCTCTCTCCTTTGCTGACATGATCTTTCTCAACCAATCTGTCAATTTCTTCTAAGTCCTCTTATTAGCATCCCATGAATTCTTAAATTCTTTAGCATCATTCACATATTAGGCCTCCTACTGGATAGCCACTAGAGTCCCTTGCAGACACTTGCCAACCACATAACCACTAATCTACTCATAGGAGATACTCCACCTGTGGAAATCATCAACTGACACCTTCCAACGACGATGTATTGCACACTCTCTACAAAATCAATACCCCATCCTAAGCCCATTCTCATTCACCGACTCTACCAGTCCGCCCGCTCCTCATGGACATCTGCTAAATACGCTACAACATCTTCAGATTCACCATCATATTGCATCCTTCTTCATCCCTAGCGACTTCTCTCTATTATATCCAACCTTCGCCGAAATAACCACATTTCAATTTAAGCCTGTGGAACCAATTATCGTCCACAAAAATCCTCAAACCACTCAAAACTTCTCCTCAAGATAGGCAACTATCTTACTACTGAACTCATATGCTACACTGCGACTCTCCCACTTTAGTTAAACTCATTCCTTTAAGCAACTACCCGACTTCTGTCTCTCATGCCTGGCACTTCAGAGATTTAGCCGCCCCCTGACACTTCTCACATATCTTCCTTCATCGCATGCTTCTCAATTATGGCCTCAATTCAATATCATTCCTTGCAACACCTAAACCAGCTGATCGCGATAACTTCGACTCCCCGAAGATCATCTTCTCGAGATTCTTTCATTAGAAATACTCATTCAATACTTGAACCACCGCACACTACGGTCTATGACAGCCGGTTCTTCAATACCACTTCACAAAATTATGACCCAATGCAACTGAAGAACCATAACACCGGCGAACTTAACACATTCTATTCGATCAAAGACAACGATATAACATCACATGTGAATACTCCACCTCGCTTGATAACACCAAGTCTTATCAGTTTATCCCCCAGACTTGAAAATTCATAGTCCAATTGGCCTTCCTCCGCCGGAACTAAAATACTGAAATCTCGAAATTACGCTCTGAGAAGACCTCCCTTCAAGTCATTCATTACCCTGACACATGGGCAAACATTCTACCATCATATCAACACCGCACGATAACTAATCGAAAACATCATCACTACATGAGCATAGCCTTAAGGCTCTCAGAAACAGAGCTACTGAGCTGAAACAACATATTATCCTTCTGCAGGGCAACAACAATAGCCCCAACCAATTATGCATGGAAAATATCTCGCACCACATCTGTAGCACCATTCAATTCCTCAAATTCCTGATTCATAGCAAGCACTTTGCGACGCGTAAGATTGAGTAGGAAGAAACATAGGCATAAGCCTCGGAGGAATCAAATCGCACGATGAGGAATCAAGAAGGGAAGTACTCCTAACAGCCATGTAGCCTTTCGAAGATAAGTACAGACGTCTCTGTACCGATCCGTAGGACTCTAATAGACTTGCTCATGACTCGTGAAACCTAATGGAACCTAGAGCTCTGATACCATGTTATCACGACCCAAAATTCGTAAGGTCGTGATGGCGCCGGACACCATTGTCAGGCAAGACAATGATTAATAGTTAATTTAAATTCCCGCTTTAATATTTGGAAATCGTTACACAATAACAACCGAATAAAAATCCGCTAAGCAAATTTGATAGATTAAACATCCATTTTGAAATTAATAAAAAGCTTTCCAAACACATCCTAGAACCCGGCGTCACAAGTGTATGAGCGAACTTCTAGGAATTTGTACAAATAATACCATGCCTCTCCGAAATACAAGTTGGAGAAGGACTTTAAATTAAAAATGAATACAACACGAGGGGATGACTCTGCCGGCTGCGGGTTGTCTCCGGGTGATGCAGCTCGTCTAAGTCTCCAAGTCAACCACAATGATGTGAGGGTACCTGTGCAATAAAACTGCACATCAAGTGTAGCATGAGTACGAAAACAACGTGTACTCAGTAAGTATCCCGCCTAACCTTAGAGAGGTAGTGACGAGAGTTTGAATTAGACACTTGCTAGAAGTAAATTTTATAAGAATAAAGTAAAACACTGAGCATGAATATCACAGAAGGTTTAACAAGTAATGATAGGAAACATCAACTACTTCTTACATTCCTTTTCCAACTTTAAAACCTTTATCATTTCAGTTGCAAATCTCATAAAATCTAGGTCAGCAAGCAGTTCAAAGATCACAAGAAGTAAAAAAGTAAATATCATGCGCAAACAATGCCGAGGGTCGAACGGCGCGAACCAACAATAATAATTGTGCACTGCCGAGGGTCGAACGGCTCGAACCATAGATGCATCAATCTTCCCCGCTCGCGAATCGATCATGCACGGTTATACATAAATACAAGGTTATCCAGCTCGCGAATCATACATGCGACTCAGGCACCCATAGCTACACATATTCACACAATAAGTCCACATTTATCACGAAAGCAGTTACCCATGGAAGTGGTAAAATTCTTCTTAAAGGATAAAAAAAATAGCATTTAAACCTTTGTTTTGAAACTCATTTGCCAAGTTTAATAATATTCAATAATATAACCGTATCAAGAACACAATCAACCACGGAGGAATCAATTCTCTTTCTAAACGATTAAGAAACGTACACTCTAGCCTTCTTAGGAAATAAATTACCAATTCAATAGAAGTATAAGTCTAATATTATTGGAAGGATCACATGTACAACACGTAAAGCATGCTAGTGGGTCCTAGACTACCCGGACACAAACATATTAGTAGCTACGCATGGTCTCCCGTCACCTCGTGCGTACGTAGCCCCCACAAATAATAACACGTATTCATTTAGTTCACCTATGGGGACTATTCCCCCTCAAAAAGTTAGAAAGGAGACTTACGTTGCTCCGAAATTCCATAACCGGCTTCCAAGCCCTTCCGACGACTCCAATGGATGCACAACGCCTCAAAACTAGTGTTGCTTGGTGAAAATCCCTCCTTGAGCTCTCCAAAATTGTCCAAACCAAATGAAAGAACTGAAAGAAATGGCCCTAAACTCGTTTTTAAAACAATCTGCCCAGGGTTTATCCAGTTGTACCTTGTGATGTGCAGGTTGTACATCCTATTATAATTTTCCCTTGCTGTACACCTTCAGTTAAAACGCCCATAACTCCTTGTTGAAATATCCAAATGGCAAACGGTTTAAATATTTAGAAACTAGATTCGAATATGTTTAATTTGATAGGTTTTAAACCATATAACTCTTTATATTCCGAGATATGAGCTTTAAAGTCGGATCCATGCATCAGAAAATCTTTTCGAAACTGCTCCACCAGCCATCTTCAATCGATCATAAACTTCTGATGAAATTTCTAAATCATGAATGATTTAAATTTATGGAAACTAGAATGCAAGGTCTACAACTTTTATGTTTTGCAAATTTTCAGAATCCTTATATATTTCGAGATATAATCTTCCAAATTCAGCTCCGCGATTGCACTAGTTGCTGTCAAAACAACTTTCTGCAGAAAATTTCAGCATCTCTTTGGTCCGAAATTCATTCTGCTAACTTTCCGAAATCCATCTGAGGCCCTCAGGACCTTAACCAATTATACCAACATGTCCCAAAACATGATACAAACTCGCTCGAGGCCTCAAATCACATCAAACAACGTCAAAATCATGAACCGCGCTCCAATTCAAGCTTTATGAACTTTGAAATTTCAAACTTCTACATCCGATGCTGAAACCTATCAAATCACGTCCGATTGACCACAAATTTTGCACACAAGTCATATTCGACATTGGAATCCGACATCAAACTCACGGTCAAACTTCTCAAAAACCTTCAAATTTCTATCTTAAGCCAAATGACTTCAAAATGACCTACGGACATCCGAATTCACGTCCGATCGCGTTCCCAACTCGAGAATCACCATACGAAGTTAGTCCCAGACTCAGAATCCCAAATGGACATCTATAACACTGAAATTCCTTACAGCCCAAATTTATGAAATTCTTCTAAAATGCTATCTTCCATAATATGCATCGAAACGCTCTCGGGTTATCCAAAGCCTGATCCAAACATAAGCCCAAGTCTGAAATCATCATACGAACCTAATGGAACCTTCAAATCCTGATTCAGATGTCGTTTACTCAAAATTTCAATCTTAGTTGGTTCTTCCGACTTAAGGCTTCCAAATTGAGAATTTTCTGCCTAAATTGACTCGAAACTTCCTGAAATTCAATTCCGACCACACCTACAAGATAGTACTTGAAATAAAGTTGCTCATGACCTCAAACTGCTAAACGACACACTACAGCTCAAAACGACTGGTCGGGTCGTTACAAATGACTTCTCCATATAGTTTCAGTTAAATTTAGTTTACCAATATGCTAATTATCCTCTAAGTTTTTATCCTCTATTTTATAGGATTATTGTTGCAGATATTGATTATATTTATATATATATATATATATATATATATATATATATATTGGTGGCATTTGTGTATTTGGCATACCAAGACTAGACAATATAGTAATTTAAAAATATAACTCTATAAAATATTAATTTTATCTACACTTGTAAGTCTTTTCTACGAGTTAGGAAGGGCATGAGTACACCAGAACGGTACCCAGTAAGTGCCAAACCTAACCTCGGTCGAGTAGTAACTAGATCAGGTCAGGGCTGCTGTTTTATACTTCAATACCACACAAGAGGGAGGGGGGATGATTTGTGTGGTGTCCAATTTTCGAGTGCTGTCTCAATAGAAGAACTTTGTTCTTCTTGGTGTTCCAACTTCTACTGGTGCGGAATAAATGCAGTAAAGTAAAAACACAGAGGTTTTTATGTGGACAACACCTGGCTCAAAAGGTGAAAAAACCACGACCTACTCCTCAGTAGGATTTTCCCAAACTCTTCACTACAAATCTGAGCAAAACAACATTTACAAAATAAACTATTTTGTAAGCCTAGGACTAACTCTAATCCTTTTGTAGAAAACTAGCCTCTAGCTAATTGCGACAAGCTTAAAGTTAACTCTATCTTGAACAATGTGTACCTATTACAATTGCTTCTAATAAAGCTGAAAGATACAATATTAAATCACCTACTACAACCAACTAGACTCGAAAGACAAACAGATGGAACTGGTTCTTCTAGCTGGTCAGTAGCCTTTGCGTCGCACAAGGATTCTGCTTGCAAAATTTCTCTGGTAATTTTGCCTTCAGTTCTTGCTTCAATTCTGTCTTTGTGCGAATCATTCTTCAGTAGGAATACTTCAACATTTTATAGCGCTAGAAGTTAAAATGTTCTTGTTTATTTCTAATGCAACTCTTCCTTGGTGGAAGAGTTTGTGTTTATCTCAACTTCTTTCCTTTGTTTCTGTCCTTGCTGAACTCAAACTCTAACCTCTTATCAATTTGAAACCTTTTCCCATTAGGAGACAACGTCGTAGTTCAGGGATAATTCACAGATCATGTTTATCTCATGTGCATGTACGGTTCTTGTTCTAATTGTTTCGTTCGAGTTGTTTGCCCTGGGTAGGCATTTGTCAATCTTCAAAACCATGCAGTGACTTGGGTCAACAAATTCCTCCTTTTTGATGATGACCAACCCTATGCTCAACCCTGTATAAACTTCAAACACTTTGTATGGTTTTAAGCATTTATCATGGAGAGACCAGGTTCATTAGGTTATAACTATCACAACTTTTTGAAATTTTGAAAAAGCACATATCTTCCCCCTTTTGGTATCATCGAAAAGTTGCAAAAGGATAAAATTACCAGAGTTGTTAACAATTACTCATGGCCATTGAGGCAACTGCAGGTGCAAACATGATTAATCATCAAAAGAAACCAATAAATGTAAGTTATCTATGAAACTGAGACAATTCAATAACAAAAACAGTAGAATTCATTGATTAGAACATAATTCAAGAACCATACAAAAAAAAAACTAAAGCAGTCACTACCATGAGCAAAAACAACAAAAATCGAAACAGAACAAAACCTGAATTGGGCAATGAGGGATTTTTGGTGGCTCTGGAATTCCTAAAGTTGGGAAGGGGCAGATGAGGTTGGGGTCTTGGATTTAAAGAGAAAAAGCATTTGTTGAAGAACACCTTCATTTTTCTCCTTCTCCTTGGCTAGTTCAGATCTGAGAGCATCCCGCTCAGCTTCAACCTCATGAAGGCGAGATTTCAATCGAAGGATCTCTACATCCTTTATCTCTCCTTCCTGCACCAATGACCTAACTTTTCTATGGACTGACTGCTTCCTAGATGAACCAGGTTCATCCTCAGGAACATTGATAATTTAATCACATGTCAGCAAAGTGTTCTTCCCAAAATAATCCTTAGCAGTAGCCATCTCAGCTTTCTTCACATGAACCTCGAAATGCGCAAGCACAGCTGCCAGAATAAAGCCATAAGGAATAGTGTGTGCTTTGGTTCCATTTACAACTCTTTCCAAGAGCTTAATGATGAAAGTTGGACAGTTAATCTGCTTTCCCCTGTACAGGCACTCCATAAGCGTTAAGTCCATGTAACTGGCGATGTGCCTACGCTCTTGTCTTGGCAACAAAAACTTGATCACAAATTCAAAGAATAGCTTGTTCTGGGGCATCATTTCACTTTTGAACACTGGCCTAGGCTCAAGTTCCTTCTCATTTTCACAAAAGAATCTGGTGATTTTGAGATCTGAGGCTATTCCATCGAGACTAGGACATCTTTGCCTATTGTAATCATCATAGCCCTCAGCAGGGATATTCAGAATGTCTCCAGCTCCTTTGCATCAAATGTGATCTGAATCCCCTTGACTGTTGAGGTTACCCTGCCATCTTCACACATGCAAACTCCACCACTTCATTCCTTGCCAGCCTTCCTTCCAGGTGAAGGACCATGTCCTTCCATCCTTTCATATCCAGTGCATTCAACAAAAAGATCATTCCTGATTCTTCCAGATCTCTCACTAGTTTTCCTTTAAGAATAGTACGCTTGCCCAATATGGTGAGTTTGTCAGATTGCTCACCAGAGATTTCCCCTTCTCTTCCACTCCATTCTATTTCTTCTTCTTCTTCAACAACCTTCATTTTCTTGGCCTTGGATCTGGTCCTTTTAGCAGTACTTGAGGGAGTGGCAGACACAGAAGTTGACTTCTTTGAAGAAGCCTTAGCCTTCTTGGGCTTGGGTGTCTCAACCAAAACTGGCGCCGGCTGCTCCTCATGATGGACTGGTTCCATCGTCTCATCATCAACAATAACAGCCTCAATAGGCTCTCCTACATTTTCCTTTCCCTTTGCGGCTTTCTTTTTCTTTCTCTCTCTTAGAGCCCTTTCTAACTCTTCTTCTCCTTGTCGAACAGCAATTCTTATAGCACGAACTTTTGGGGCAGGAGCATCAGCAGATATAGAAACTTTACTTTTCCTTTGTGGAATTGGGGTAGTAACCTTCTTTGATTTTGAAGTTCTTTTCCTCTTAGGATTGTAGGACTCCCCCAGCTTCCTCAACATCTCAACCAATGTCTCATCGACAGATGAACCAGGTTCATCTGTTGAATTTTGTAGGCTCTATAAACCTGATGTGCTTCCCCATCAACACTTCCCCCTAAATCTATGACTTTTTCTTCATTAATCACAGGAACGGGGCCACAAATAGCCAACGTGGCACCGTCCTCCCCAGACCCCCTTAGAGAACCTCCTTCTCCCTCTCTCTCAAGCTTTTTCCCCAGTTTTCTTTGCCTATCCGGCACCTCTACGTCAACAACTGACCCAACCAACACAAATCTATTTTTAGTAGTAGCAGTTTCATATTCAACTTCAAGATTACCTTGCTCAGAACTGGATGAACCTGGTGCCTCATCCTCATTAGCGGATTTGAAGGATTCACTTGAAGATTCAGACTCATGAACCTCGCTGGCTTTAAGAATTTCCTCCAAGAATCTTACACGAGAGCGAGAAGCAACTGATTTTCTGGCCAAAACTTTTACTCTTCGTGCCCAGGGGGCTGGAGTAGGGTTAGGTGTGGGTTCAGGAATGGGTTCAAGAACTGGAGGGTTTTGGGGGGATGAAGATCTGTTTGGTGAATGTGAATTGTAAACTGAAGGAAATTAGGACTGGAATTTTCTTCCCCATGATCAAATTTTGTGTAGGAAGATGAAGCAGGGGGTGGTGAAGACATTGTTATGAATAATTTTGGAAGAAAAGAGACGATCAGTTTTCGTTAGAGAAGAATAAAGAACTTGGTTCGACTTATTGATGTTATGAAGAGGGGAAGTAATGATGGCCCTTTTATAAGATGCGGCTATTAATTATACAATGGGCAGAATATTTAATTAAGTAGGAGTCCAATAGATGTAGGAGTATCATTGATTAGAAAGTTAAGAATCCGCTAACTCTAGGCTAATTAAGTAGCGATGAGACTTCTTGGAACGGGTTCATTTAGGGATAAGTACAAAGAATTTGAAATGAACCAAATATAGATAGAGTCCTGCTCATGTGTGACCATAATTAATTCAATAATTGTATGGAGATGAGCACGTAACTTGTCAGTCAGATGAACCAGCAGGGATGAACCAGGTTCATCGTGTTAAAGTATTTAATTTGCCTCAATTTACAAAGATAGAAAAACATCATTAGAAACCAGGGAATCATATTAATACATGGCAAGAGAATATGATAGTAAAGTCATGATACTGAGCAATGATTAGTCTGGTTGATAATCTATGTTAGTGTTTCTTTTTCATTTTTTTTTTCAATTAGGTGATCTTAATCATCCCTAATTCAAGTCGGTTTCTCTCAATATGCTCCCTACTTAGTGCTTTAGTAAAGATATTTGCAATTTGTTGGTCAGTAGCACAAATTTCGAGTGAGATCATTCCTTTTTCATAGTTATCCCTTAGGAAATGGTGTCAAACATTTGTGTGCTTAGTTCTTTTATGATGAACCGGGTTCTTAGTCATACTAATTGCACTAGTGATGTCACGAAAAATAGGAATGCATCCAACCTCTATACCAAAGTCCATGAGTTGTTGCTTGATCCATAGCAACTGAGCACAACATGAGGCTGCAGCCACATATTCATCCTCAGCAGTAGACAAGGCTACTGAATTTTGTTTCTTGGTGGCCCAAAACACAAGGCAGGAGCCCAAAAAGTGAGCCATGCCTGAAGTACTTTTCCTGTCAACCAGGAAACCTGCATAATCAGCATCAGCATATCCTACAAGATCGAAATTACTACCTTTAGGATACCAAAGGCACAAATTAGTGGTGCCTTTCAGATATCTCAAAATTCTCTTCATTGCAGTTAGGTGGGACTCCTTTGGATTTTCCTGAAACCTAGCACACAGTCCTACACTTATCACAATATCAGGTCTGCTGGCAGTGAGATATAATAGAGACCCAATCATCCCTCTATATAGCTTCTGATCAACGGATGAACCAGGTTCATCCACATCTAATTTTTTAGTTGTGGCTATGGGGGTGTCTATTTCCTTTGAGTCTTCCATTTTAAATTTCTTGAGCAATTCTTTCACATACTTTTATTGATGGATCATTGTTCCATTTGAGTTTTCCTTGATTTGCAAGCCTAAGAAGAAGTTTATCTCACCCATCATACTCTTCTCAAACTCACTCCTCATAAGTACAGCAAATTCCTTACTCAATTTTTCAGAAGTCGCCCCAAATATGATATCATCCACATTTATTTGCACGACCAGGAGTTCTTTACCCTTTTCCTTTAAGAAGAAGGTGCTGTCAATTTTACCTCGTTTGTATCCATGTTCTAGCAGGAATTTTGATAAACGCTCATACCATGCTCTTGGTGCATGTTTGAGACCATAAAGAGCCTTGTCAAGTTTGTATACATGGTTAGGTGACTCCTTGCTTTCAAAACATGGAGGTTGTTTGACAAATACATCTTCCTTCAGATAGCCATTGAGGAAGGTACTCTTAACATCCATCTGATGGAGAGTGAATTCCATGTGTGCAGCAAATGCTATAAGAAGTCTGATTGCCTCCAGTCTTGCCACAGGGGAAACGGCCACATCATAGTCAATTCCCTCTTCTTGACTGTATCCTTGAACAACTAGTCTATCCTTGTTTCTTGTAACAGTTCCATCCTCATCGAGCTTGTTCCTGAAGACCCACTTTGTGCCAATCTCTGATATGTCTAGTGGTCTGGGTACCAAGTGCAATACATGACTTCTTTCAAATTGATTCAGCTCTTTTTGCATGGCATTTACACAGTCAGCATCATGTAGGGATTCACCAATGTTCTTTGGTCCAATCAAGGATAGAAAGGCATCAAACGTACACAGATTTTTAAAAGAGGATACCATGTCATCACAGAACTCAGCAAACTTTTCATTCTCAAATTCAGTACCATGATCAGATCTTATTGATGCTAGTTGATTTCCTAATTGATTTTGAGTTTTCTTAACAAATGAGGTGAACATAAAAAATTCTTCATCCTTAGATGTCAGAAATAAGGTCCAAGTGAACCTTGAATAGTCATCAACTAGCACCATTACATATTTCTTACCACCTTTGCTCAGAGTTCTCATATGACCACATAAGTCCATATGAACCAGTTCCAACGTCCTGGTGGTACTGACCATTTTCTTACTTTTGAAAGAAGATCTTACCTGCTTCCTCCTTGCACATGCCTCACAAACTTTGTCTTCCTTGAACTTAATGTTAGGAAGCCCTACCACTAAGTCTTTAGAGACTAGTTTGTTTAGCTGATTTAGACTTGCGTGACCAAGTCTTGTGCCACAGGAGGGGATCATTGTCCAACACATTTAGGCAAGTGAGTTCATTTTCAGACAGTGTGGACAAGTCTATAACATAGATGTTATTCATTCTTTTTCCCTGCAAAACGATTTTGTCATTAATCAGGTTAATCACAAAACATTTTGTGGAAGTAAAGGAAACCAGGTTACTTCTGTCACACAGTTGTGACACATTGATCAGGCTATATTTCAAGTCATCTATCAGGTACACATGTTCAATGGAACGTGTGTCATCCTTATCTACCTTACCAACCCCAATAATTTCACCTCTCTTTCCATTTCCAAATCAGACATTTCCTCCTTTGAGGCTTTAAGTGAAAGGAACTATTCCATGTTCCCTGTCATATGCTTTGAGCAGCTACTATCCAAATACAAAATTTGGCTACCTCCTCTCACTTGAACCTACAAAAAGAAATCAGGGGTTAGATTTAAGAACCCAAACTAGTTTGGGTCTTTTTTTTATGAGATAATGGATGAATCAACATTTTTCTGGCCCAATTTGGTAGCCAATTTTTCTTTTTAACAAAACTCTCATTTCTTCGACTGGCCTGCTCTTTTGCAATACACTAAATTTTGTAGTGGTCAGTCTTACCACAGTGGGTGCAGATTTTATTCTCAGGGAGAGTGAGATACTTGCTTTTGGGATCCCACTTGGGCAATTGACTCCCAAAGCCAATCCCTCTCCTGTTACTACTATGATTCTCTTGAAGCCATGTGAAGGCATCAGAAGATTTATTCCATTTACAAGTTCGATCTAATTCATGTTTGACTTTGCCAAGTTCTTCTTTAAGAGTTCTTATATGTTCATCCTTGGCATAAATCTTATCTTTTAGTTTTCCCACATTTTCTTCTAACATGATATGAGAATGATCAACAATCTTTTTACTAGATCCTAGCTTTAGCTTTAAGTTTTCAGATTTTAGTTCTAGAATCTCAGTTTCAAGTGGATGAAACTAGTTCAACAAGAAAGTGTTTTTCTTTTCAGATTCACTTACTCTGATTTCTAGGTTCATGCATTTTGCTTTTAGCATTTCACATTCTTTAGAGAGTTGTTCCTTCTCTTTGGTTGTTTCTTCGGAATCATCCATGAATTCAAGTAGCAACTGATAGAGTTTTTCCTTAGATAGGAACTTTATTTTATTTTTAAGATGGGAGATACTTAACTATGGTTTTTCATGTGATTCCTCGTCGGATTCTCCAATTTCCATGAGCGCCTGATCTTCATTCTCACCATATTTTGATTCTTCATCTGAACTTTCCCCCCAAGCAGCAAACATGATTTTGTTGTGGTTTTCCTGGGTTGGACTAGTTCCTTCTTTCATATCTCTCCTTTTTCCATTCCACTTCCCACTGAGGACAGTTCTTGATAAGGTGGTCAGTCTTTCCACACTTGTAGCATCCGTCGTTGGTTTGCTTTTCTGGAGCTTTTTATTTGTTGTAATTTCCTCCTCTAGAGATGCCCTTCTTCCTTATTAGAAAGTTTCTGAATTCTTTGGTAATCATGGTCATCTCATCTTCCTCAAGATCTCCTCCCTTAGTGATTCTCAGTGCTAGACTCCTCTCCTTCTTTGGACCATCCATCTTCATTGTTTGCCTTCTAAGTTCATAGGTAGTAAGGTTTCCAATTAATTCATCCAATCTGAGGGTTGCCAAATTTTTGGATTCCTGGATAGCAGTGATTTTGCTTTCCCAGGAGATTGGTAAGACCCTTGTCAGGATCTTCTCTACCCTGTCCTCTTCAAGAATGAATCTACCAAGAGACTTAAGTTCATTTGTCAAAGCTGTGAACCTTGTGTATATCTCTTGGATTGTCTCTCCTTCTTTCATAGTGAAGTTTTCATATTGTGAGTATAGAAGAGTACCCCTTGATCTTTTTACCTGAGGTGTTCCTTCATGGGCTACTTGCAAGGTATCCCAGATTTCTTTGGCAATGGTGCAGCTTTGGATTCTTCTATACTCGTCTGGACCTAGTCCACACACTAGTCACTTCTTGACCTTTGCATTCTTCTCTCATTTCTTCAGATCCTCAGTAGTGCAGTCAGCTCTAGTCTTTGGTACATCTATACCTTCAGCAGTCTTCTTCATTGTAACTAGAGGACCATCAGTGACTATGTCCTAGAGTTCATAGTCTTCTCTAATCAGGTGATCCTTGATCATATTCTTCCACCAAGAGTAATACTGGCCATTGAAGAGTGGTGGCCTTGCAGTTGATTGACCCTCCCAGTTTCCAGGTGGTGCACTCATTTTGATCTTTTCCAAGGTGTTAGCCTTTTCAAGGATAACCCGCTTTGATACCAATTGATGTTTTATATTTCAATACCACACAAGAGGGGGTGATTTGTGTGGTGTCCAATTTTCGAGTGATGTCTCAATAGAAGAACCTGGTTCTTCTTGGTATTCCAACTTCTACTGGTGCTGAATAATAAATGCAGTAAAGTAAAAACACACAGATTTTTATGTGGAAAACATCTGGCTCAAAAGGTGAAAAAATCACGACCTACTTCTCTGTAGGATTTTCTCAAACTTTTCACTACAACTCTGAGCCAAACAACATTTACAAAATAAACTCTTTTGTAAACCTAGGACTAACTCTGATCCCTTAGTAGCAATTGCGACAAGCTTCAAGTTAACTCTAACTTGAACAGTGTGTACCTATTACAATTGCTTCTAATGAAGCTGAAAGATACAATATTAACACCTACTACAACCAACTAGACTCGAAAGACAAACAGATGGAACTGGTTCTTCTAGTAGGTCAGTAGCCTTTATGTCGCACAAGGATTCTTCTTGAAAAATTTCTCTAGTAATTTTGCCTTCAGTTCTTGCTTCAATTCTGTCTTTGTGCGAATCATTCTTCAGTAGGAATACTTCAACATTATATAGTGCTAGAAGTTGAAATTTCTTGTTTAGTTCTAATGCAAACTCTTCCTTGGTGGAAGAGTTTGTGTTTATCTCAACTTCCTTCCTTTGTTTTTGTCCTTGCTGAACTCGAACTCTAACCTCTTATGAATTTGCAACCTTTTTGCATTAGGAGACAACCTCTTAGTTCATGGATAATTCACATATCATGTTTATCTCTTGTGCATGTACGTTTCTTGTGCCAATTGGTTCGTTCGAGATGTTTGCGCTGATTGACCTGGTTCAACTAGGTAGGCATTTGTCAATCTTCAAAACCATGCAGTGACTTGGGTCAACAAGGGCTTTACTAGTATATATATAATAAACTAAGACAGAATGAAATATTGCAGTAAAAATAAGTACTTAAATTTAACAAGAATGAAATCATAGAAAGTCAACAGCTTAGTACACAGAGATAACAACAAGGGATTTCCCAGGATATCATCTCGTAGTCTCAAATGTAAATGTGCAGGAGGATATACCGAATTACCGTTCTATAGTCCCAAAGTAACTATGCAAAACAAGGGGATCTGCCGGAATAGTGCTCTGTAGTCCCAAAGTAAATATGCAGAACAGGGGGATCTAACGGAATATCATTTTGTAGTCCCAAAGTAAATTTGTAGAATAGGGGGATCTACCGGAATACCGTTCCACAGTCCCAAAGTAAATATGCAGAACATGGGGATCTACTGGAACACCGTTCCGTAGTCCCAAAGTAAATATGCAGCTCAAACAACGGAAATAACAGTTATAATAAGAGGAGCTACAGTTTAGACTAAGCACACGTCAAGGAAAATAAGAAATTTCACTATACATACTTCACAGAGTTCAGATAAGCAATTAAGATATAACTCAAATAAGAAGAAGAACAGGTTATTATTCAGTAAGAATCGGGTTTTTATAACAATTTGTTCGTGTACGTACTCGTCACCTCACATACACGATGCTCACATATCTAATATAGTACCAATCCTAAAGGAAGTTCCTCCACACAAGCTTAGGAAATACACTTACCTCGAACCAAGATTAACCACTCGATAACAATGCTTTTTCTACGAATATCCGACTCCGAATGGCCCAAATCTAGCCAAAAGCAATTACATGTCATAAGTATAACTATAATAGACTAATCTAATTAATGAGATCAACACTTAAATAAGAAATTCAAAAATCTCCCTATAAAGCCTCCTCGGGCCCACGTCTCGAAATCGGGTAAAATCACGAAATATGAACACACATTCACTCATGAGTCCAACCATACCAAAATTAGCCAATTCCGATCACAACTTGACCTCCAAATCTTCAATTTATTTTTTATGAAGTTTCTACAATTTTTTCCAAATTTCCACCGCAAAGTACTAATTAAATGATAAAATCAGTGATATATTCATGTATTTTAACCAAATCAGAGTTAGAATCACTTACCCCGATGAATTTCTTGAAAAATCCCAAGGTCCAAAATGAAATAATAGCCTAATTCTTGATTATATAGTACATTCTCTGAACCCACCATGTGTGGTCCGCACAATTCCAAGTGCGGCCCCACATCCCGGCTCCTGCGGTCGCACAAAAATTGTGTCGCCGCACTCTCTTGGTGACTACACTGCCAGGATTTAGTATTTTGGCCATAACGTTATGTAAAGACATCCAAATTATACTTCTTTAATTTTCTGGAAACTAGATATGAAGGGCTACAAGTTTTGTTTTTGATTCATTTTAAAATTCTTCGTAGATCAAAAGATATAAGCTTCCGAATTCGGACCAGTGAATCAGAGAGTTCCTGAGTGCGGCCGCACACAAAATTGTGCAGCCCGAACACTCCTCTGCAGCCTGAAGTGCGGCCGCACACAAAACTGTGCGGTCCACACAATTCCCCTGAGGTCCGCACTTCCCTTTGGCCTCAGCGCTCCCAAAATGTGTGGTCCACACTTCCAAAGACCCCCAGAACAACATTAGAGTGCCCAAAAGCCCGTGCTCACTCAAAACTCACCTCGAAACTCACCCGAGGCCCCCGAGACCTAAACCAAACATACCAACCAATCCTAAAATACCATATGAACTTAATCGATCCCTCAGATCACATCAAACAATGCTAAAATCACGAATCATCCTCCAATTCAAACTTAAAAAACTTGAAACTTCCAAATTCGACAAGTGATGCCGAAACCAACCAAACCACATCCGATTGACCCCAAATTTTGCACACAAGTCAAAATCAACATTGCGGACCTACTCCAACTTTTCGAATTGGAATACGAATCCGATATAAAAAAATTCCACTACCGGTCCAAAACTCCAAAAAATTGACTTTAGCCATTTCAAGCCTAGTTGAGCTACGGACCTGCAAAACACAATCCGGACATGCCCCTAAGCCCAAAATCACCTAACGAAGCTAACATAATTGATGTAATTTCATTCTAGAGCCGTCTTCACACAGTTCCGACTACAGTCCAAATTAGAAGACTTAAGCTCCCATTTCGGGACTAAGTGTCCCAAAACACTCTAAAAACCAAAACGAAACCTCCCGACACTCGGCAATCGGCACTCGCACTCAGTAGGTATCTGCGCTCACTGGGGTGTGTACAGACTCCCGAGGGGATCCTTCAGCCCAAGCGCTAATATCAAGCCACCTCGTGGAATATCATATCCTCACAATCAGGCCCTCGGCCCCACTCAGTTTAAAATTCTCAAAAGCCCCTCGGGCGTATCAGTAAAAACGGGGAAGTCGACCCAAAACATTATTTTATATCTCAAAATAGTGTAAATAAGGCTGAGTTTCGAAATCAGTTAAACATAACATGATTGAGTGTAAATCATAAATCAACACAGCGAGGAAATTAGCAGTAAAAAGCCCCCAAGGGGTCTAAACAAGTTGGCACGAGGCCCCAAACATGGCTTATAGCCCAAATATAGCAATAGTTTTAGAACACAATTTAACATATGATTTAGAGTAAAATACGCAACTCAATAGTTGTCGTGGATAGAACCAAATCCAATCCAAAAATCAGTGCACGCCACATACTCGTCATCCGATATGTGCGCTATTCCAAAAATAGTGAGAAAATACGAAGTCCGGGGTTTCATACCCTCAGGACAAGATTTATAGCCATTACTTACCTTTACCGGGACACAATACTAATCATCGATGCTCTTGCCCCTCAAATCGGCTCCTAATTTCTTCGAATCTTACCAAAACCAGATTAATATCATCAATATATGCTAAAGGAACAAAACCCAATCTAAAGCTATCAATTTTAGACATAATTCCTGAAATTGGCCAAACCCGAGCCTCGGGCCCACATCTCAGATTTTGATGAAAATAACGTCACAAGAATCCTCATCCTCCCTAGATTCCATACATACCAAGAACACAAAAAACGGACCACAATTGCCCACTCAAATCATCAAAAGAATTTTTTAATTCTCATGCACTTAACCTCCCCAATTTTGGGTTTAAATCCAACTAATTTCTGGTTAAATTACTTAGCAAACAACATAGAATCGAGTTATGAAGTTGAAAATCTTACCTCCAAGTGTTTCAATTCGATTTCCTCTTCAATCCCTCTCAAAAAGCTCCAAACCCGCTCAACAATGGAGGGAAAATAGACTAAATTTGCAAAAATGGCCTTTTATAAAACACTGCCTAGCATTATATATTACTTCAGTGCAATCGCGTCTCTAGCTACGCGTTCACGATGCACAATCCAAATCCCACTCTATGTGTTCGCGTACCAACACACATGTTCGCATAGCTCAAACATCCATATCTCTCACGCGCCTCAGAACACCTATGTGATCGCGGACCTCACCCACGCGACCACACTGCTCAAGACTGCCCAACATATGATCATAAAGAGAAGACCGAGAGACCATGCAAGCCAATACTCGGCTCGGATCAGAAATATCCAATCTCACGAACTGGCTTGCTAAGGCCTGAAAATCCAATGCTAAGGGCCTCTCTACTACTGGTAGATATGCCAAACTCCCCAAACTCTCCGCCCGTCGACTCAAAGCATCAGCCACTATATTGGCCTTCCCCGGGTGATACAAAATAGTGATGGCATAATCCTTAAGTATCTCCAACCACCTCCGCTAACACAAATTAAGGTCCTTTTGCTTGAACAGGTGCTGCAAACTCCGATGATCAGTGTATATCTCACAATGAACACCGTATAAATAATGCCGCAAGATCTTCAAGGCATGAACAATAGCTTCTAACTCAATATCGTGGACAGGATAATTCTTCTCATGCACCTTCAATTGTCTGGACGGGTAGGCAATCACTCTACCGTCCTACATCAACACTGCACCAAGATCAATCCGCAAAGCATCACAATAGACAGTGTAAGACCCCCAACCTGTAGGAAATATCAATACTGGGGTTGTAGCCAAAGCTATCTTGAGCTTTTTAATGCTCTCCTCACACTCCTATGTCCACATGAACGGAGCACATTCCTGGGTCAGTCTGGTCATAGGTGCCGCAATAGATGTGAATCCCTCAATATATCGACGGTAATAACCCGCCAAACCGAGAAAGCTCCAGATGTTTGTAGCTGAGGATGGTCTGGTCCAACTCTACACTACCTCCACCTTCTTCGGATCTACCTTGATCCCTTCACCCCGCACTACGTGACCCAAAAATGCCACTGGATCCAACAAGAACTCACATTTTGAGAACTTTGCCTAAAATTTCTTCTCTCTCAAGGTTTGAAGCATTATCCTCAAGTGTTGCTCATGATCCTCCCGACTCCGGGAGTACACCCGTATGTATTCAATAAACATAATGACTAAAGTATCAAGATAAGGTCAAAATATGTTGTGCATCAAATGCTTAAATGCTACTGGGGCGTTGGTCAGTCCAAATGACATCACAAGGAACTCGTAATGACCATACCGAGTCCTGAAAGGAATATTCCGGATATCTAGCCCCCGAATCTTCAACTGATGATAACCTGAGCGCAAGTCAATCTTGGAGAACACTCTAGCACCCTGTCACTGATCAAATAAGTCATCAATATGAGGCAACAAATATATGTTCTTCACTATAACTTTGTTCAACTGGCGATAATCAATAAACATATGCATAAAACCATCTTTTTTCTTCAAAAACAATATAGGAGCACCCCAAGGTGACACAGTAGGCCTAGTGAAGCCCTTATTAAGAAATTCCTACAATTGTTCTTTCGACTCTTTCAACTCAAGAGGGGCCATACGATAAGGAGGAATAGAGATAGGCTGAGTACCCGGCAAAAAATCAATGCAAAATCAATATCTTTATCGGGTGGCATGCCCGAAAGATCAGTTAGAAATACATCAGGGAAATCCCTCACTACTGGGACTAACTCACCGTAGGGGTATCAATACTGACATCTCTCACATAGGGTAGATATGTGTCACACCCTTTCTCAACCATTTTTTGACCTTTAAGAAATGAAATAACTCTGCTAGGGGTGTAATCTAAGGTACCCCTCCACTCTAATCGCGATAGACCTTGCATAGCCAGCGTCACGGCCTTGGCATGACAATCAAGAATAGAACAATGGGCGACAACCAATCTATGCCCAAGATAACATCAAAATCTACCATGCGTAGCAATAATAAATCAACTCTGGTCTAAAAATCACTAAGAGTAATCAAACATGACCGATACACACGGTCCACAACAAGATAATTTCCCACTGGAGTAGACACATAAATAGGGGAACTCAAAAAATCCCGAGATATGCCCAAATGAGGGGCAAAATAAGATGACACGTAAGAATAAGTGGAGCCTGGATTGAATAGAACTGATGCATCGCTATGACAGATCGGAACAATACTTTTAATGATAGAATCAGAAGTGACAGCCTTAGTACGGGCAGGAAGGGCATAGTATCTGGCTTGGCCTCCCTCTAGGGTGACCTCTACCTCCCGACCTCCACCTCGAGCTGGCTGAGCAGGTGGAGTAGTAGCTGGTGTTGGAATCATACCCTGAGGACTCGATAGAGCATGCGGTGCCTGAGAATTCTGTACAGGTGCACCCCTCCTAAGTCAATGGAAAACCCTCACAACATGGAGAGTGTCACCATACTCAAAACAACCTCGCTCCTGACATGGATGTGGGAACTGTGCGGTACGGGTACCCTGAGACCCATGAACACCTGAAACATTGTGCGAATCCTGAAACGCAAACTAAACTGGCTAACCCATAAAACCTCTACCATGTTGTACCCTTCCTCCAAAATAAGGAACTATGGATCTCTCCACTCTACGAGGTCGCCTCGCCTCCCTGTACTCTCTCTCCTGACCTCACTTGTCCTCTCTCTCCTGGACCCATTTGTCCTCTACCCAGCAAGTGATCCCAACCTCCTACTAAGATAAGACTACAGACTGTGTCTCGTTGACACATGGAACCTGACCAACGTGAACTCGCTGCTCTAGAGTGTAGGCGGCGAGAGTCTGGGTCCGTCCCCCGATGTGTGAAGTAGCTGGTACAATCGGAATCAACTCCGCCTGAAGCAATGTATCAAACATGCTCAGGAACTGTGCTAAGGTCTCTTGAAGTCCCGAGGTAACAACACGCACCTCCGGTACCTGACGCCCAGCTGGAGCTACTGGCGGCCCCTCAACTACTGCTCTGGAAGGTGCTCTAGCTGCAGTGCACACTGCTCGTTGGCCTCTACCTCTGTCTCTGACTGTAGTGACACCTGGTCTAGGAGCAGCGTCATCGATAACTATAGTTCGTGTCCTCACCATCTGCGAGAGAATGGAATGGTAAAATTTCAAACTCCGAGATGAATAAGCTCGCACAATAGGAATGAAAGAAGTGTAACTTTCCTAAAAGTTTCATAGCCTCCTGAAGATAAGTACAGAAATCTCTGTACCGATCCACGATCTAATATATTGTCTTGTGACTCACAAATCCTATGAAGCTAGAGCTCTGATACATACTTGTCACGACCCAAGTTCTCCCTTTGTGAACCGTCGTGATGGCACCTAGTCTCTACGACTACTCTACGACTAGGTAAGCCTAATATTTTTGCAGAAATGAATGAAAACATAAAAGCTAGCAATTTATATGGATTTAAATAAGAAATTAAGATACCGCGCGGCATATACCATGATCACTCTCGAAATGCACATAAACTCTCCCAAAATCTGGAATATCGTAAGTCACAAGCTACAGAAAGAAAACAATGTTTCTATACTCCGGAGTCTAACAAAAGGGAATATAAGAATTGTTTGACATGGGGAAGAGTAGATAGGGACTCCGAGGTCTGCGGACACGACACATATACCTTAAAGTAACTACAGTTGCCTCGCCTTACTGATAATGCGGCTGATGAGCGGTACATGGATCTGCACACAAAAAACATGTGCAAGGAAAGGCATGAGTACACCACAATGTTATCCAGTAACTGCCAAGCCTAACCTCGGACAAGTAGTGACGAGATCAGGTCAGAGCCCTACTGGTGTATATATAATAAACTAAGACAGGATGAAATCTTGTAGTAAAAATAAGTACTAAAATTTAACAATAATGAAATCATAGAGATCCAACAGCTCAGTACACAGAGATAACAGGGGATCTCCCAGCATACCGTCCCGTAGTCCCAAACGTAAATGTGCAAGGGGGATCTACCAGAATACTGTTCCGTAGTCCCAAATTATATATGCAAAATAGGGGGATCTACCGGAATATTGTTCCGTAGTCCCAAAGTAACTATGCAGAACAGGGGGATCTACCGGAATACCGTTCCGTAGTCCCAATGTAAATTTGAAGAACAAGGGGAACTACCAGAATACCGTTCCGTAGTACCTAAGTAAATATACAGAACAACGAGGTCTACCGGAATACCGTTACTTAGTCCCAAAGTAAATATGCAGCTCAAACAACAGAAATAATAGTTAAAGTAAGAGGACCTACAGTTTAGACTAAGCACAAGTCAAGGAAAACAAGAAATTTCACTAAACATGTTGCACAGAGTTCATATAAGAAATTAAGGCAAGTAGACATTCTATTCTAAGCTAACAGGATACTACATATCCTGATATAACTCAAATAAGAATAAGAACAGGTTATTATTCAGTGAAAATCGGATTTTTACAACAATTTGCCCACGTACGTACTCGTCACCTCATGTACACGGCCCTCACATATCTAAAATAGTACCAATCCTAAGGGGAATTCCCCCACATAAGGTTAGGCAGGATACTTACCTCGAACCAAGATCAATCACTCGATAACAATGCCATTTCTACGAATATCCGACTCAAAATCCTAAACCGGCCGTGATGGCGCCTATCGTGGAACTAGGCTAGCCAACAATCACATATTTACAGTTTCTTTCCAAAATCCCTAACTCATTTTCAACATTTCATGAACGTAAATAAATTATTGAATCTAATAAGCAAAACAAATAATTAAACAGTCTAAAACCATCCCCAAGATCCAGAGTGAAAATGTCATGAGCATCTAAGGAATATACCAAAAAGTCTACTATTATAATACAAAACCTCAGAACGAAGAACTAGGTGCAAAATAATAAAGGGAAAACAAAGATATTGCGGACGCTGAATAGCTACCTCTATGTCCCGACTCCAGCTCCGCACGGAAATGGATGACTAACGCTCGGTATTAACACCTGTATCTGCACACATGGGTACAGGGAGTAATGTGAGTACTCCAACTCAGTAGTAATGGAAATAAATAAAGTCTAAGCAGTAAGAAACACATAAAATCATATCATCAGTTCACAATAAGCATAGCCTTTCTTTCCGAGAGTATATACATATATGTATTTATAAATGAAATCAACATGCCTTAAAAGCCAACTTCAGTACAATCCTTTCAAAAATGTGTTTTCCAACAATTTCATAAATAAAAATACCTGAAGAATTTAGTGTAAAATGAAATAAGTCATACGTAGCCCCGCGGCCCAAAACAAGAATCATAAATCGCCCCTCGGGCAGAACATCACTCAGCATACCTCACAGTCACTCAGTATCAGCCACTCGGGCAACCTCACTGTCACTCATGCCTCCCAATCACTCGCCACTCGTCACTCGGCACTCGGAACTTGGGACTCGGCACTCGGCACTCACACTTAGTAGGTACCTACACTCACTGGGGGTGTGTATAGACTCTGAAGGGTATCCTTCAGCCCAAGCGCTAATATCAAGCCACCTAGTGGCATATCATATCCTCATAATCAGGCCCTCAGTCGGAAACTCTCAAAAGCCCCTCGGGCGTATCAGTAAAAACGGGGTACTCGACCCAAAACATCATTTTATATCTCAAAATAGTGTAAATAAGGCTGAGTTTCGAAATCAGTTAAACATAACATGATTGAGTGTAAATTATAAATCAACACAGTGAGGAAAATTGTAGTAAAAATCACCCAAGGGGTCTAAACAATTCGGCACGAGGCCCAAACATGGCTTATAGCCCAAATATAGCAATAGTTTTAGAACACAATTAAACATATGATTTAGAGTAAAATACGCAAGTCAATAGTTGCCGCGGAGAGGACCAAGTCCAATCCAAAAATTAGTGCATGCCACATACTCATCATTCGACATGTGAGCCATTCTAAAAATAGTGAAAAAATACGAAGTCCGGGGTTTCATACCCTCAGGACATGATTTATAGCCATTACATACCTCTACCGGGCCACAATACTAATCATCGATTCTATTTCCCCTCAAATCGGCCCCTAATTTCTTCGAATCTTACCAAAACCAGATTAATATCATCAATATATGCTAAAGGAACAAAACCCAATCTAAAGCTATCAATTTTAGACATAATTCCTGAAATTGGCCAAACCCGAGCCTCGGGCCCACATCTCAGAATTTGATGAAAATAACGTCACAAGAATCCTCATCCTCCCTAGATTCCATACATACCAAGAACACAAAAATCGGACCACAATTGCCCACTCAAATCATCAAAAGAATTTTTTAATTCTCATGCACTTAACCTCCCCAATTTTGGGTTTAAATCCAACTAATTTCTGGTTAAATTACTTAGCAAACAACGTAGAATCGAGTTATGAAGTTGAAAATCTTACCTCCAAGTGTTTCAATTCGATTTCCTCTTCAATCCCTCTCACAAAGCTCCAAACCCGCTCAACAATGGAGGGAAAATAGACTAAATTCGCAAAAATGGCCTTTTATAAAACACTGTCCAGCATTATATATTACTTCAGTGCGATCGCGTCTCTAGCTACGCGTTCACGATGCACAATCCAAACCCCACTCTATGCGTTCGCGTACCAACACACATGTTCGCATAGCTCAAACATCCATATCTCTCACGCGCCTCAGAACACCTACGTGATCGCGGACCTCACCCACGTGACCGCACTGCTCAAGACTGCCCAACATATGCAATCGCAAACCTTATTACGCGATCGCATAGAACAAATCTGCCTACTTCAATCTTTACTCTACGCGATCGCGGATGAACTCACACGATCGCAATGAACAAACCACTGCTTCTAAAACAAGAGAAAACCAGCAATCTCCCAAAGACCAAAAGTGCCCGTTTGAGCATCCAAAATACACCTGAGGCCCTCGGGACCTCAACCAAACACGCCAACACATCCCATAACCTTATGCAAACTTAGTCGAGCCCTGGAAACACCAAAAACAACGCAAAAATACCAAAATTACATCAGATTCAAGTCTATGAACATTGAAACTTCTAAATTTCGTCGATGATAACGAAACCAACCAAAACACATCTGATTGACCTGAAAATTTTCACATTTATCCAAAGTGACATTACAAACCTTATCCAATTTCGGGAATTCCATTCCAACCCCGATAGCTTATTTTCCCCTGCCTACCGAAAATCGCCAAAAACTAACTTTCGCCAATTCAAGCCTAATTCTACATCGGGCATCAAAACTTCATTTCAAACACACTCCTAAGTCCAAAATCAACTAAAGAAGCTATCTGATCCATAAAATCAACATTCCAATGTCGTTTACCAATAAGTCAACTCCCAATTGACTTTTCAACTATTAAGCTAATTTAAGAGACTAAGTTTCTCAGTTCTCACCACGACCACTCCGAACCCGAACCAACCGACCCAAAACAACATAAATAGTCTAAGCAACATACCATAAAGCAGAAACAGGGGAAACGGGGCTAATTTCACAGAACGACCGGCCGGGTTGTTACATCCTCCCCCTCTTAAACAAACGTTCTTCCTCAAACGGGTCTAGAAACATACCTGGAGTCTCGAATAAGTGAGGATATCTGCTCCGCATCTCCCGCTCGATCTCCCATGTGGCATCCTCTACCGGCTTCCCTCTCTACTGAACCTTCACTGAAGTTGATCCTTAGACCTCATCTTTCTGACCTGACGACCCAAAATAGCCACTAGCTCTACCTCATATGACATATCACCCTCGAGATGAACCGTGCTGAAGTCCAAAACATGAGACGGGTCACCAACATACTTCCAGAGCATTGAAACATGGAACACCGGATGAATACTCGATAAGCTGGGAGGCAAGGCAAGTCTATAAGCCACCTCCCCAATCCTCTAAAGCACCTCAAATGACCCAATGAACCGGGGACCCAGCTTTCCCCTCTTCCCGAATCTCATAACACCCTTCATGGGTGACACCTTCAGGATCACCTTCTCCCCAGCCATGAAAGACACATCTCAGACCTTCTGATCCGCATAACTCTTCTGCCTAGACTGTGTTGTGCGAAGCCGCTTCTAAATCAACTTCACCTTACCCAATGCATCCTGAACCAAGTTTGTGCCCAATAGCCTAGCCTCGCCCAGCTCGAACCAACCAACCGGAGATCTGCACCTACAACCATATAAATCCGCATAGGGAGCCATATGGATACTCGACTGATAACTATTATTATATGCAAACTCCGCGAGTGGCAGAAACTGGTCCTATGAACCCTCAAAATCAATGACACAGGCACACAACATATCCTCTAAAATCTGAATAGTACGCTTTGACTGCCCGTAGGTCTGAGGATGAAATGATGTGCTCAACTCAACCTGAGTACCTAACTCCCTCTGCACGGCCCTCAAAAATTGAGATGTGAACTAAGTACCTCTGTCAGAAATGATAGAAACTGGAACCCCATGCAATCGGACAATCTCCCTGATTTAAATCTCAGCTACCGCTCCGAAGAATAAGTAGTACCAACATGAATGAAGTGTGTGGACTTGGTCAGATGATCCACAATAACCCATATAGCATCAAACCTCCTCGAAGTCCGTGGAAGCCCAACTACAAAGTCCATGGTGATCCTCTCCCACTTTCACTCCGGAATATCTAATCTCTGAAGCAATCCACCCGCTCTCTGGTGCTCATACTTGACCTACTGATAGTTGAGACACTGATCCATGAACTCAACAATATCCTTCTTCATCTGCCTCCACCAATAATGTTATCTCAGATCCTGATACATCTTTGCGGCACCCGGATGGATGGAATACCGCGAACTATGGGCCTCAGCTAGAATCAAATCTCGAAGTTCATCCACATTAGGCACGCAAATCTGGCCCTGCATCCTCATGACCCCATCATCACCGATAACCACATTGCTGGCATCACCGCGACGGACCATGTCCTGAAAAATGAGCAAGTATGGATCATCATACTGGCGTGCTCTAATCTGATCATAAAGAGAAGACCTGGAGGCTACACAAGCCAATACCCGCGGGGGATATGATAGATCTAATGTCACCAACTGACCCGCTAAAGCCTGAACATCAAGTTCTAATGGCCGCTCTGCTACTGGAAGGTAGGCTAGAATCCCCAAACTCCCCGCTCTGTGACTCAGCGCATCGGCCACTACATTGGCCTTCCCCAGATGATATAAAATAGTGAAGTCATAATCCTTGAGAAGCTCCAACCACCTCCTCTGACACAAATTCAGATCTCTCTGCTTAAGCAGGTCCAAATCTAGCCAAAAGCAATTACATATCATAAGTATAACTATAATAGACTAATCTAATTAATGAGATCAATATTGAAATAAGAAATTTGAAAATCGCGCTGAAAAGCCTCCCCAGGACCACGTCTCGGAATCGGGTAAAAGTCACAAAATATGAACACCCATTCACTCACAAGTCCAACCATACCAAAATTAGCCAATTCGTATCACAACTCGACCTCCAAATCCTCAATTTGTGATTTATGAAATTTATACAATTTTTCCCTAATTTCCATCTCAAAGTACTAAATAAATGATAAAATTAGTGATATATTCATGTATATTAACCAAATCCGAGTTAGAATCACTTACCCCGATGAATTTCTTGAAAAACCCACGAAAAATTGTCTCAAAATCGAGCTCCCAAGGTAAGCCAACCCGCTAGGTAAGACAAATGATAAAAAACACAACTCAAATAGGATAATAGGAATTAATAATTAGACTAATTGAACTTTCTATACAAATCACAAGGATTGGTAGTACAACTCATGAGTTTCTAAGACAAAGAATTTACAAAGATGGCATGAAATAAATATATCAGTTATTCGAAGTATACATAAATAGATCTATAAATCTAAAGTTACGAAGAAAAAGTGGCATCTATAACCGGAACACATGAACATCTTCAAAGCCAGCTCCCGCCGTACACAACATCATCATCTCCAAAATCTGCGCGCAAGGTGTAGAAGTGTAGTATGAGTACAACCGAGACCATGTACTAAATAAGTAACAAACTTAACCTTATCTTGAAAGCAATGACAAGTTTGGAGAAAGTCGGTGTCAAACAACAATAGCCGCAATTCATGAAAGTAAAGGTGTATAACTCAAGAGATGAAATGGTCAGCTCGTTCACAGATACGGATTTGTAGACATGACTTTCAAGTATAATAGTCCAAGTCCAAATCTTACAAACAAAATCATTTAAACATGATTTTATCAAGAGAACCGTGTTTTAAAATTTACAACATCATATAAGACTTTTCTTTTATCAATTAGCATGAGGAAAGTACATCTCTATGCATATATGTCAATATGCATGCCATGTCATCAATTATCATAGCCGCCTGGCATGAGGAATATACATCTCTATACTTATATGTCAAATTATAAATATCACATTACTGTCTAGCATGAGGAAAATGTATCAGTCATACAACTCGGATAGAAGGGGAAACGGATCTGATCACCACCCGACCAGGAATGATAGGAGAAGCGATCAAGGTCCTAGCAACCGAGGTCTGATGAGTAATAGAGGTTTCAACATACCACTTGGAGGTAGAGAAGCCCCGAGACTATCAGAATATAACTTCAACATTGATGCAGCGAGTATAGTATCGGCCATCGGCCGCAAGCCACTCTAGTTTGATTCCACACAGAGAGATCAAAACTTGATACGTAAATACCACAGTACTCACAGTCACAGGATCGAGGCATGTCGATAGCTAAGGGAAGAAGTGGCTCGTCTATTCAACAATGGACATCTTCGAAAATTACTAAGTGACTGATCCAAAAATCATTTCAGAAATAGGGAAACCAACAAACAAATTGAGTAGGAAAAATCTCAACACGTGATTAACATGATCATTGGGGGAGTAGATGTCCCACAAGGGTCGATGATTAAGCGCACCAAAGTTTCTATCACAAGGGGAAAATGTACTCGAGATACATCCTCGAGGGGTCCATCTCATTCAATGACGAGGGCATCAAGGTAATAATTCACCCTCATAATGATGCATTGGTAATACCCGTACTTACTGATAAATCTCGAGTAAAGCATGTGTTAATTGATCCATGTAGTTCGACCAACATCATCCGGTGGAGAATCGTGGAATAATTAAGATTATTGGACCGAATCATACTGGAAATACGAGTATTGAACGGGTTCAACATGGCATGCGAGACAAAGAAAGGAGAAATAACCCTACTGGTAAACACTGTTGGGACCATCAAGGAAACAAAATACTATGTAATCGAGGGGGACATTAGATACAATTCCATGTTCGAAAGACCATAGTCCACAGCATGAGAGCAGTTCCTTCGACCTCGTATCAGCCGCTAAAGTTTCCCACCTCAGGTGAAACAAAACGGTCTACAAGGAACAACCGATCACAAAAGGAGATTTTCATTGTCGAGGAAGAGATCCTGGTGCTCGCTCTCACTAAATCAAAAGGTGAGGGACTGGTCGAAGAGAAAGGCACCAAATAGAAATCACCGATCCCGACCCTAACCGAGCCGAGCAAACAAGAGGAACACCCAACATATAAGGAAGATGATTTCGGGGTCCCGGTATCCTTTATAAAACACGATGATACCGATGCTACCGCATCAACGATCGAAGAATTGGAATAGGTCATGATGATTGAGTATCTACTATACATAGAGGTATACCTAGACACGGGGTTAACCCCCGAGCTCAGAAAAAAACTTATTGATTTCCTTAAAGCTAATGCCGATTATTTTGCCTGGTTCTATTTAGATATGACAGGGATCCCACTAGAGCTGACCACTCACAAATTAATCTTGGACCAAATATTACAATCAATCAAACAAAAAAAGATGCCGCAATCCGAAATCAAACACGCATTCATCAAAGACAAGGTATCTAAACTCTTGAAAATAGGTTCCATTCGGGAAGTTAAATACCCGGATTGGCTAGCTAACGTAGTGGTCGTGCCTTAAAAAGGGAACGAACCTAGGATGTGTGTGGATTATAAGGAACTGAACAAAACATTCCCAAAGGATTCATTTTCTTTGCCTAGTATCAACCGGATGATCGATGCTACGGTCGGGAATGAGACACTGAGTTTTCTCAATGTCTATTTCGGGTACAACCAAATATGGATGGACCCGGGTGACAAAGAGAAGACATCTTTTATAACTAAATTTGGCACATATTGTTATAACGTAATTCTGTTTGGATTAAAAAATGTCGGTGCCACGTATCAAAGCCTAATTAACCGAATTATTGAAGAACAAATAGGAAAATAAATGGAGGTTTATATTGACGATATGTTAGTTAAGTCCTTGCGAATAGAGGACCACATGAAGCATTTGCAAGAACCTTCGACATACTGAGGAAGCACAACATGAAGCTAAATCCAGAGAAGTGTTCCTTCGGATTCGGCTCGACCAAATTCCTCGATTTCATGTTGTCTAACCGGGAAATAGAGATAAACCTAGACAAGATAAAAGCCATAGAAGATATCACTATAGTTGACAATGTCAAGGCAGTACAAAGACTGACTAGGAAGATAGTTGCATTGAGCCAGTTTATTTCGAGGTCATCTGACAAAAGCCATCAATATTTTGATATACTAAAAAAGAAGAAGAAGAAGAAGAAGAAGAAGAAGAACGACTTATCTTGGACTCCGAAATGTCAGCAGTCTTTAGAAGAAATAAAACAGTACCTACCAAATCCTCCTTTGTTGCACACCCCGAAGGCGAATGAATAGATATTCCTCTACTTGGCAGTCTCAGAGGTAGCCGTAACTGGTGTCCTAGTCAGGGAAGTAGAAGGTATGCAGTTTCCTATCTATTATGTTAGTAGAACCATAGGTGATGCCGAAAGGTATATACACTTAGAGAAATAAGCACTCACTATATTAAGCGCATCTACGAAATTAAAATCGTACTCTTAGTATCACCCCATGTCACGCCCCCTTTTTTCTCGCACGGGTCAGGTGCAGAGAGATCGGGTTTATGACATTTTGGACAACTCCTTAAAGGAAGAGGTTTAAGGAAGAGTCACCACCTAACGATTTTATGGTGCATTAGGGCACCTAGAGTAGATAACTCATGAACTAGTTTGCATTACTAGAGATTGGGTAAGGGCTTGAAGTTATCCTAAGGGAAGGTGTTAGGCACCCCTCAAGATCCACAACTGTGGGTCCCAGCCAAGAAATTTTGTGAAGTTGGACGGTAAACAAATAGCAAGTAAGGTTCATATAAGAGGGGATTTCAAACAAGTATGAAAATCTTTAAAAGGTTTTGGAAAACATTAGAGTAAAAACATTTAAAAAGAATTGTCCTAGGTTTAAAGTAATACGGATCACATCAATGCAATACCCGGTATGTCACATCCTCAATGAGGGGATACACGTGGTATTAGCGCACCGGTCATCATATCCTTATTAAACCCTTCCCACCCCGTAGAGGTTATTTAAAGAAATGTGTGCTGGTCACCAAAGCTTATTGTGTGCTATTACCCGTCCCATCCTATAATTCCTGGAGGGTATTTAGGACTACTAATACTACAATGTGAGTACTAGGCTGAACCCCTAGGCTTTAAAAGGATAAAATTCTAAGCGACATTTAAAACAAATAGGACTACAGATATGGGAACACACAAAGGCAGTTAAAGGGCTCACAGATCCCTCCACAAGTAAACACATAAATAGCACGTCTCAAACACAACCAAGGTCTCAAAGACAGGATTTAAAACAGGAGTTTTAAGTTGGAAAACAGTAGGTTTCAGAAGTTTTGGATTTCTTGAAACTCAGTAATAAAGCATGAAGTTTAAAAGGACAGAATAGTTTTTAGAAGAGTGATTGATTAAAAATCTAGTAATTTAAAGACAATACCAGGAATTGAAAGGTGCGTAACAGTTTAGAAGTCTTCAATAAAAAGAGACAAATAACTTTTACAAAATCTGTAATCAGAAGTAAAGCAAGATTTTAAATAAAGCAGAGTAATTTCAAATAGGAGTGACTTACTTTGAAATCCAATAATTCAAAATAGGGCAAGAACCAGTAGTTTAAAGGAGTTTTAGTAAAAAAAGAAGAGTGAGTGCACAATTTCAAAACCCAATAATTTTAAAACAGAACAAGGATTTAAACAGAATGATCTTGACGAGAGTGAACTGATTCTAAAATCCAGTAATTCGAAAAACACACGGAGCAGGAGTCTAATAAACTTCAGCAAAGAGGAAATGAATGCATGAGACTAATTAGTGTGAACTTCAGAAAGGGATAAAAACAAGAGTGAAGGCAGCAAAATTTTAAGGATTTCAAAAGAGACTAATTATTTCTAATATCAGCCAAGTGTAAAACGATTAATTTGGTTTTAGTGCGTATTAGGCCTAAGGTTTGCCTAGGCGGGCATATACACTGCCTATTTGTTTTAAAGGTGAACATGCAGATTTTAGCTCTGATTTTAAAGATGTGCAGGGTAATAGATTTGCAAAAACGTTTCAAACAAATTAATCATATTTTAGCGAGATTATTAGATTAGATACATATTAACTAGGCGTTTAACAGAGTGTAGTTGAAAACAGACATGCTGAAGGAGAAAAATCCTAAGGAACATGGTATCTAATGCATACATGAGTGCCTAAAACATGGTTTCTAAATGTGGTGCTATGAAGATGCAGCAGCAGTAACATTATGGTAGTTTTATTTCATTAGAGTTGTTAACTGTTAGCAGGGCTTGTGATATGTCATGAATATAATATATATGCTGAAATAAGAACCTAAGCATGATTTCTAATGCATGTCCTAAACAGGATGTCTATTGCACACATAGGGAAATAAATCCTATGGTCATGATTTCTACCCATTACTATACTAAACATGCATAACCCCCTCCCACATTCACTATCCAGCCCCAATATCTGTTTACAAGTTATTACAAGCCAAGAACAACGAATTACATCATTATAAGAAAACAAGAAGCTACTTGTATAGGGAGCCTTCAATCAGGCCCATTCTTCCAACCTCAATCCTTTCGAGTTTCACAGCCTTTCATGGTCTGGGTGCGGCAAAGCTCCCTAGGGCCCTCGTGGGTCCCTGACCAATACCAGCACCCAGATATAATTGCCAAAATTAAGCATGTGCAGTGTGGAGTTACCATCCTCAGTGTGTCAAAGTTCAGAGAGTTCCCTAAGAAATGCTCACACTGAGGGGGTAGAACCTATGTTTTCTAGGAATAGTGTGAGGTGCCAGGAGTGAGTTTAAAAGAGGAACAGAGTTTTTGAAAAGACAGGATTTAGTTGAGAGACTTTATAAACTGAAGGGTTGCTTTTAGAAATAACTTCTGAAAACAAACAGAAGTACCAGACCAATCAAACAAGTTCAATAATACATAGTTGCACACAAGAGAAATGGGAATAGGGAACAAATAAGCCACATAATAATCAGGAGGAGGTACATAGATTTATTAAACTTGTTTAGACATAGTTGCACAAATTAGAGAGGTTCAGGGGATCAAGGGACAGTAGAGTTAAACTAAACAGGATGTTGAACAGCCTAATAAATGCATATAGGAATAGACTGAACATATGTAAACATCATTAACTCAGCCAAAGCATATAAGTCCTAAAGAGATAAGTCATGGTAAGTACTAATAGAGAAAAACAAGAGATTAATCACATGTTGAACAGCAGAAACACAAATAGAAGAAAGTCAGGAAGATGACAAACTAAAATAGTAGTAAAAACATTGGTTTGAAACTGGAATATTAATTAGAACATACCAGTGAGAAAAGAGCAAGCAGAATGAAAGAGCAAAATGAGCACAATGGTTAGACTTGGCTTAAAGACGGCTAACAGTAGTTAGTAGAGCAAAGAGCTTTGTAAGAAATAAAAGTTTTATCACAAGAAGGCTTAGAACAGTGATGTTGTTCATTTTTTGTTTAATGAAAGAGCAGAAGTATATAAAGTTTGAAAACAAGCAGTAAATAAGGTAAAAAATCAAAGTCAAGTAGTAATTAGGGGGGTTCAGAATCAATCAGTGTAAAATCAGCAAAGATACTCCCTTAATTGAAGGAGTCGAGTTCAAATCAGTAGTAACAGGCAGCACATAAGGAAAGTTACCATATGTAGCTTGGGAGAATATTCAAATAGTGTAAAATCAACATAAGTACCCCTTAATTGAAGGGGTTAAGTTCGAACGGTTAGCAGGCAAATAGCAAATAAAGTCAGCATCATACTAAGGAAATAATCAAGATCTGTTAACCAAAACAATCACTCCCTAAAGTCAAGGGATTCAAATTCAAACAGTAAAACACATAGTTGCATAAGGAAAAGTAAAAATAAGTCAAGACTCAATCAAGGAAAGAATCAGGTTTACTAAGCAATAGTGCAAACAATTAAGACCAGGTTCAAGAATTCCAATTAAGGAGTGATTCAGTAAAATCAATCAATTTAAACAAACGAGTAGCATTCTAGGGTTTTAAAGAAACTTTTAAACCATCAAATAAGGGAATCAGAATCAGTCAAGAGAGAGTTATAACACCATACTTCATCATATAAATAAGTAAGGCAAACAACCGTAGCAAACAGGAAGACTTAGCAACATTGACAGAAAGAGGCAAGGGATGAAAAAGCATATAATCACGCAGAGATGATGCAAGTAAACTAAAGACTCATTCAAAGCATGATAATTACAGAAAACCTAGCAGGAATAAGGCAGCAAGAAGACCCAAACACAGAAGTCCAAAAAAAAATTAAGGCTTTTAATATAAACAAGATAAAAGTCACAAAATCATCACGATATGTAGAGAACAGACTTAAGAACGAAAGGAAACTCAGTTAAAAACTAGCACAGAAGAGGTTTTGAGAAACCCTAGTTTTGAAAGGAAACCAAAACGTTTTAAAACTGAAGAATCTAAGAGATCGATTTGAGAATAGTGTAAAACATAAGAGAATAAGTTTAAATCGTTAAAAATACAGAGATTTAAGAGGTTTAAGCCAAAATTAGGGTTTCATAAGAAACCAGAGAAAAATAGGGGAACCTGTCGTGAAACTCAGGGATAGTGGTGGTTATAACATAATCGAGTCAAACACCCATCGGAGAAAGGCCGAAAAAAACCCAATCAAGAGCTCCAGTAGTGAGTTGGGCATGGTCAAAACCCTTAAAGGTCTCAAAGACGAGGTGAACCGGAGAAAGGAGGCGTCATGGAGGCAGGTGGTCGAAAGGATGGTGGTCGGAGGTGGCCGGAGAAGAGAGAAACTTCATCGGAGAAGGAGGTGAATAAGGAAGGTTCTAGAGAGAAGGGATAGATAGAGACCAGAGATAGAGAGAGAGTTGGTCTCGAAGAAAGAGGGGTCGGGGAAGGGGTAGTTGGGAATTAATTATGGTAAGAACGGATCTGGGCTGTTGATCTCATTTGATCAACGGCTCAGATTAATTGGGGTTGGGTCGGGTAGAGAATTGATTTGGTTTGGGTCGTTTAGTAGTCTGATGGGTTGGGTAATTGGGTTAAAATGTGGCTAGTATTAAAATAAATGTGGCTAGATGTTGAATACCCAATAAAATAGATAATTAATTAATTAAAATAGCCAATAATTATATAAAAATGAAATTAAGTTAAAATAGGTAAAATTACAATAATTAACTAATATTAGGTGTAAAAATGCATAAATTTCGAATTGAAATAGTGCAAAAATGATCAATTGGGCCATAATTGTAAAATTATTGTAATTGAATTAAATAAGACCCAATTGGCTAATTTGTGAAATAATTGAGTTTCACTAGATAAAAAATTGATTATAAATAACATACTGAGCAGGGAGATATTTTAAAATTATTTCTAGCATAATTTATGAATTATTTAAATATGAAATATTAAAATAAACAGGAAAATAATTAATAAAAATATGAAAAAATAGGGAAATATACTCATTATTACAGAGAGTAATTTTGAGGGCTTATATGCAAGTTGAAAATTTGAGGAAAAATTGGGTATCAACATCCCATATGCGTCGTTACCTCGTATCAGCTAAGGAATGTTATGCATAAACCCAAGCTCTCGGTTTGACTGGACAAATGGTCGTTGAGGTTAGCGGGTATGATATTGAGTACAAACCCGAACTGCTATAAAATGTCAAATTTTGGCAAACTTAGTGGCCGATTTTTTCCATCCTTGATCCCAGGTCGAGAAAGAATTAGTGCTTGCCTCGGGGACTAGCTTGAGGGTTCGAAACCTATTCATGGATGGTGCTTCGAACGCAAAATTCCGGGTTAGGAATCATATTTAAACCACCTATGGCTAACGTAATAAGGCAATCTATTAGAACTATGAAAATGACTAACATTGAAGCCAAATATGATACAATGGTTGCAACTTTAGAACTGGCTAAGAGCCTAAGGGCTGAGGTGATCGAATCCAAGTGCAACTCCTTCGTCATCGTTAACCAAGTCAATGAGGAATTTGAAGTTAAAGAGGACTGGATGCGGAGATACTTGGATAAGTTGCATATGAAATTACACCAGATCAAGGAATGGACACTACAACATGTACCCCGAGATCAAAATAATGAGGTCTATGAGTTGGCTAATCTAGGGGTGTCAATCAACTACGATGAATTCAATTCCTGAGCGGTGGTGCAATTGATGAACTCAATGATAGAGGAAGGTCACACTGTGGTAAACTCAACAAGCCTAACTTGGGATTGGAGAAACAAATACATAGACTACTTTCAGAAAGGGGAATTGCCAATCCTAAAGAATCGAGGGCCCTATGTACTAAGGCTACCAGGTTTAGCTTGGTTGGTGGAAAATTATACTGAAGATTGTTTTTCGGACCGTTTACAAGATACTTGGGTCCCAGGGAGACCGACTACGTAATGAGGGAAGTACACGAGGATATTTGCGGAAACCATTCGGGAGTAGAATCCTTGGTTCGAAAATTGATCAGAGCTGGTTATTACTAGAACGAGATGGAAAAGAATGCGAAAGACTTCGTTCAAAAGTGTAACGAATGTCAGAGGCATGCCCCAATGATCTACCAACCAGGAGAGATGTTTCACCCGGTCATTTCCCCTTGGTCGTTCACGAAATAGGGAATGGACATAGTTTGTCCATTGCCATGGGAAAAAAAGGTCATTGACTTCATCTGGGATCATATAATATCCCAGTTCACGATACCGGATGAGATCACGTACGACAATGGGAGGAAATTCATCGCGGAAAGATTAACCAGTTTTTTGAAGATCACAAAATCAAAAAGATTTTATCGACGCCCTACCACCTAAGTGAGAACGGCCAACCGGAATCAACAAACAAAACTATTCTACAGAACCTGAAGAAAATATTGACCGAATCAAAAGGAAAATGAAAAGAAATTTTGTGTGAGGTCCTATAGTCATATCGAATGACTTCTAAGCCAGGTGCTGGTTAAACACTGTTCTTTCTAGTCTACGGTGCAGAAGCTCTAATTCCAGTAGAGGTAGGAGAAACAAGCCTAAGGTTCCAATACACTAAGAAGACGTCGAATGATGAGTCCATGGCCACGATCTTAGATTTAGAAAACGAAAAGAAAAAAGCCGCCCTAGTCCGGTAAGCGGCCCAAAAGCAATGTATGGGGATATATTACAACCAAAGGTCAAACATTCGACACTTCCAAGTCGGGGACTTTGTAGTGAAGAGAGTTACAATACATACCAAGAACCCATATGACGGAAAACTTGGCCCAACTGGGAATGACTGTACTGAGTCATCGGTATAACTGGGAAAGGCTCGTACTAGCTCGAATCAGGAAATGGGGTAAAACTACCTAACAATTGGAATGTGGCACACTTAAAACGATACTACTCCTAAGGTATGAACACAATATTCTTTGTGGTTTATTACACTTTGAACTAACCCGTGCAGATACTCAGTCGAATTCAAATCTAAGGATTATGTTTGAAAGCACGCATTGAACTCTTTTTTCCTTGGACCGGTTTTTTCTCGAAGTGGGTTTTACGACAAGGTTTTTAAAGGTTTTTAATGAGGTAACAGTAAATTGTGCTACCCTAGTTTTGAAGACCGGTATGAGACCGGAGATAGAGGATCATCCGCTTCATTTCAATGTATTCGAGCCCTCAAAAATTCAGTCTTGAATACTAGGGAGCCATCACGCCCTAAGTCAACAACCGAAATCCTGAGTTTGGGAATGTAGAAGGCATTCTTATTCAATATTTAAAACCTAGGCTTGAATATTAGGATTAATTGTAAGGGTCAAATGAAACGTGCCCATATAGCTCATTCTCGCCATGGCAGATAGCTTTTGTACCATCGTTTATGTACACGACATTCAAATTGATAAAAGAAATTTGCCTTCTATGTTTCATCGGTTCACATTTGCATAAGCAATATTATCGTGCAGAACCCTTAAGCCTACGGGCCTCCCAAATCGGAGACTGCTACCCGATGATAAGACCGAGAAATTCGGGTTACTAAATCCTAGAGGTATCGAGCCTACTAGGCAGGGCCCAAACACCAAAGTCGCGGACAACTTGAACGATTCAGAGACGTCTGAGTTCGTACTTGAAAAAGTGAGGTCCTTAGATATTTTTAATACACAAAAAGACTACTTCAGACCCGGTCAACTTACTCGGTCTTGAATTACGGCCATCAAAAGAGCCATCTTCGGCAAAGAATGATCGTGTCCAGTTAAAACGTTCACAAGTTTTAACAAAGAGTTTTTTATGGAGTCCTCCGAAGCTAGAGAAATTTGGAGTTATTACTTAATCCAAGACTCATACTGCTTTAGAGGAACAAACAATTTAAACGATGTTAAATTCTACGCAAAAGCATCAACGACATATTATAACTCTTAGATACAAGCAAATGCAGAAAAATAAAAGACACAATGAATAGCCGAAGAATTTTTTCTTATATGTATATGTACCAAAAGATATTCATAGAGGCACTATGAAACGGCCCCAAAATATAAAATATAATGGAAAACAAAATATAAACTAAGGCATTTCCTGCCTAGTACTCATTGGAGCCCTACTCGCTGCCCGAACCATCGGGCTGATATCTTTCTTTGGCCTAGGCTTCAAGCCTTTTACCTCTTCGATCTCGGCCACTAGGTAAATGCCCCGGGCATGGACCTCCTCAAGGGTCTCTCTCCGAGACAGCCACTTCACATACTTGGCATTCGTTATTACACGGGCCTCGGCTACCTCTACATTGTTCTTATACTAGGACAACATGTCCTGAGTCAAGTTGCGCCTGTTCTGTAACGGCTGAGTCAAGTTTCACCCGAAGCTCCTCATTCAGTCGAGACCATTTATCAGCCTTTTCCTCATTACCCGGAGCTGACCTTTGGTTGATACCAAATATTCTTTGGTGGCATCCCATTTCGAGGCCGGGAGATCTATTTTGCTCCTCAAAGCTTTGACCTCGTCCATCTCGACCCTAAGTTGGTTGATCAGGTATATCTTCTCTTAGACCAGCAACATGGCGGTGTTAGCATTTGCGCTTAACCTCTCGGTATTAATCTCAAACATTCTTACCTTTTCAACCAGAAGGGAATGTTCCCATTTCACCTTCGAGGCCTCCTTTTGAGCTCTTTCCAGCTCGTCTTGAAGGACGGAGTGGTCCTTGAGGACCTCATCTTTTTTATCACAAAGAGCTTTGTACATGTACTTTTGTTGGACCTTCTTCTTGAGCTTGAACTCAAGGTAAATCACCTCCATCCGAGATCAGTGGAAGCTGTCATGATAAAGCACCGAGGACTGAGGCATAAAAAGGGCAAAATCGTTAAAATCAACTAAGGCAAATGAACACTTTAAAGATACGAGTAAAAGAAGATATATCTTGTTCAGTGCCTATTGTGACTCGTTGAGAAGAGGCTTGATGCATCCACCTCGTTCATCTTCACTTGGTTATCTTCGGTTATCGAGGAACAAAGGTAGCTGGCGTAGGGATAGATATCATCCTGGTATCCATCAATACCGTAAACATAACCGTCTTCTTATGATCAGGATCCGCACTCGAGGCAGGGAACTGCCTCACAAGCTTTGGGCTCGAACTTGGCCAGCCTAACTCCGGCAGCATATCCCTTTTCCGGATCTCCAAGTGGACAAAACTGGAGTAGTCTTCCAGCAAACCGACGTCCATACCTTGAAAAAACATATTAAGGGCTTCATCTTCGGCCCATGATGCCTCGATCAGATTTTCTGTAATGGCCTGAGCCTCATCGAAAAGAGGCTCTATGTGAGACGGATACTCTGATAACTGGAGAAGCTTCTCGAGGGGAAGTGGTCACAAGCTCTTCCTCGGGATCCTGATCTAAAGAGGGTTCAATCTTACGATCAGCCCCCACCAGTGCTGCTAGCTCTGGTGCAATGTCAACCGACGCGTGGGCGACAAAATCCATCTCATCATCTTCAGGGTAGTACCTGAATTGGTAGATAGAATTAGGGTCCAGGACCCTGGACCGAGTACTTTTCTTGGTACTCTTCTGACCCTGACCACAATCCTCTTTTTATTGGCCTCAGCAGGAGCCCGAGGGGTTAGGGGACCTTTTTTCTTTCTTATTTTCTCCTCCTTCTTCGCAACAGCCTCAGCAGTAGGTTGAACCAAAGTAGAGGGTTTTGCATATAGGGACGAGGCCACCGCCTCGATAATTATCCGAAGCTCAGTGGTCTTCGGCAAACCTGTGAAAAGAAAAAGAGACTTAGATGAAATGACAATAAGTAAAAAGGAAATTCAATTAGGAAAAGAAGGGAACTCACCATGGGAGCGAGCCTCCCATTTGCCTTTAGAAAGTTTGTGCCACTCGCGCTCAGAGTATGTCAATTGTTTGCAGAGACCCTCAACCCCTTCCCTGAAATTGAAGACTGCACTGGGGACTCGGGCAACAGCTACATATCAGGGAAGACGGGTAATGATAAAGAGGAGTAAGTTCAGAGGGTCATTTTGACAACTTACAAGGGGATGAACTTATGTGTTGAGTTCCATTTCTCATGGAACGGCAGGAACTAGGAGGGAATGAGATCTTCGGTGTTTATCCAAAAAAATCTCCCCTACCAGCCTCGATCCCTATCCACATTGGTGCTCGAGAAGGGAGCCTTTTTTGCCCGTCAGACAAGCTTGATTAACCACCCCTTCCCCTCCCTCCCCCCCCCCTTCCCCGGGAAGATTCAGGGGTTGTAGACACAGAGCAGATAGTTGATCGTGAATCGACGCTCCTCCATGTTGTTGGAAAAATGGCTGAGGAGGGTCACGATCCTTTAAAAGGATGGATGGATCTGCCCGAGGAAGAACTCATATCTCTTACAATAGTCGAGGACCACCGTGTCCATCGGGCCAATCGTGAAGGGGTATGTATAAACGCTTAAGTACCCCTACACCTGCATTGTGATGTCCTCATCAGGATCGGGGATGAAAACTTCCTTGCCTTCCCACTTGCAATGCTCCCGGACCGTTAGGAGCGTGTCTTCGGTGATGCAGCAGATATACCTCCACACCTCCTCACATCGATCTCCTTGTCTGGAGGCTTTTTTCGACCTTAAAGTCGTTATATGTGGATCAACCTCCAGGGATAAAATATTTAAGAGGAGGTTCCATGGATACTAACGGAAGGGTCACTTCGGTATCTGTGACTGGGGTAGAAGTTGAAGGAGCAGTGTTTTGAGGCACCGATTTTTAGGTTTTTGGCAACTATATCTAAGATTATGAAGGTTTGAAGGCTGATATGAAGATCGAAGATTTAAAGGTCTAGCTTGAAGATTTAAAGGCGAAATATGAAGATTCGAAGATTGAAGATGAAGAATAAAGATGTGAAGAACAATTTGTGAAGATTTGAGGGAATGGTGAATAAGTAAAAAAATTGAGGGTTTCGTAATTGAAAACTAAAAAAGTGAAAGGAAAAAAAAGAAATCAGAGCTTTTATAGGAGGGAAATAATGAATGTGTGATGTTTTGCATTCGATGCCTGCCGAGGATGGTCAACCGGCGGCTACCACAGTTCCAAAGTCAGAAAGACGCTACTTGTGGGATGTTTCGCTTGACTTGTCAACTCGCTTGCAGTGTACCAAAGAAGGATCCAGGATCAAATAATCACTTCTCGTCGTTCCTATAAATCTGCTCTACGAAAAGTGAGGAGACTATCTGTGTAGGGTAAAATCGGGGATAAAGTTAGCCCCGATTTTCCAGTAAAGAAACGAGTGTACAGTTGATCCAATATGACCTCGAGTAAAGCCAAGGGCTCCCACAGATCAGAGCCCGAGGAGGATGAATGATGGGGCAAGAACCGTACATCACCAAATATAGGAAGAAACGATTTCGAGCAAAATAAAGGACCGAGACTAGAGGAAATACGGTTGGAAAGGACAAACAAGGGGCTGAAATATCCGCCCTTAACTGGATATTACGGAGAAAATTTTGCCCGTGTATCAATGGCCTACCACGGTTTACCAGAAGAAAAAGATTTTTACCTTATTTACACTTGTACTAGGATGGAAACTCCTCTACTATACAAAAGGGAGAACTTTATAAAAGACCATTATTGGCACGCATATCAAAGCAATAAAGTCAATTTTTGTTCTCTAATTATTGTTTAAAGTGTTCTCCAACTTCTTATTTATTTAGTTGCAACCAAGCCCGTTTCGAGGACTTAATCGGAGCCAACTTGCGGTGTTCATCTGTCACAACCCCAAAACCACCCGGTCGTGATGGCGCCTGTCGTGACATCAGGAAAGCCACACATTTCATTTATTAAAAGTTATTTTCAAGAAAATCGCCACATTTACAACAAGAGTCTCGCTTTTACAAAGCATCTAAGATTTGGAAATCATTAATAACATGAATAAAAGAACCCCGATCCCAGATCTAGTGTCACCGAGTCATGAGCTACTACAACATAAGAATGTCAAAATAAAAACTAGACAACATACTCTGAAATAATAAATGTGCAACAGGAAGATAGAGAAGAAGAACGTGAGGCTGTGATCTCCGGCTACTACCTCGACAACTCCGAAAGAAACTCTGACAGCCGCTCAGCAACCACTACCGGGTCGTGATGTACCTGGATCTGCACACGAGGTGCAGGGGGTAACGTGAGTACACCAACTCAGAAGTATTGAACCCAAACTATGGGCTGAGAGGTAGTGACGGACTAAACCTCAATAATTAAAATCATCAGCGTACAAAATTTAGGCATGTTCACAGTTTATCAAAAAATAACAACAGAATATGCTAGATATATCTCAATATGCTCTACATGCCAACATGTCACAGTGTGAAAATGCACATAGTGCTCACAACTCTCCCACACAAGTCCACCCAGTACTATATATGGCTCTCAGGCCCAAGGAAGTTCCATCTCAGAATATGCATAAACACCGGTGATCATAGTCACTCAGTACTGAGGAAAAGGCCAATCCAGCCCCACGGAGAAGATCCATCTCCGGAATACAACACTCGGACAAAATCCATGTCTAGGGACAATCCCTCCCTCATAACATCAGCTTCGAACCAGATCCCTGTCCAGGGAAGATCCATCCCTCACATAACATCAGCTTCAGACAAGATCCATGTCCAGGAGAGATCCATCCCTCAATATCAATGCGCTCACTAGGGGTGTAAAGACTCTGGAGGGGCCCTATTGTCCCAAGAGCTATATCAAGCCAACGAAGGCATGATTAAAGTATTGCTGCGGTGTGCAGTCTGATCTCATAATTGTCTCAACAACAGGCTCTCGGTCTCACTCAATCATTACTCTCCTATCTCACTCATATGGCTCACAGATGTATAAATCAGCCCAAAATAATGAAAAATATGCATATAATTAATAATTACTGAGACTGAGGCATGAAATGATATGCTATAACAGGACTGAGTATATGAAATCAAATAATCACAAAATGACACAGTAATATACGACCATTCGGGTCTCGCATTTTCGGCGTGAAGCCTTAGCATTTATACTTAACATGATTTCTAACATGTTCACATTTACCACATATTAGAAGTGCGGATATCAATTTGTAATAGCTACTAGGCGGTGCCACGGGATGAGCCAGACCACAAATTACTCGGTGCACGCCCGCACGCCCTCACTTGGCATGTGCGTCACCTCAGTTATAGTCATATATCATATAGTTCAGGGTTTCGAACCCTCAGACCCAAGTTTGGAAACGTTACTTACCTCAATCAAGCCGAAACTCCACTCCGCCATGCCCTTGCCGCTCGACTCGGCTACAATCGCCCTGGATCTAACAAAAATCAGTATTTATATCATTAATATATGCTAAAGGAGTGAAACCCACATCAAAATTATCAATTTACATCACAAATCCCGAAATTGGCCAAACCCGACCCCCGGGCCCACGTCTCGGAAGTCGATAAAAATCACATCACAAGAATCCTCATCTTCCCACGAGTCTATACATACCAAGAATCTCAAAATCGAACTTCAAATGGCCCCTTAAATCCCCAATTAAAGGTCTCCAATTACAAGCCCTAATTACCCAATTTTTGTACTAATTTCCCACAAAATTTCACAACTAATCAGTCCATAAATCACACATAAATGAGTTTTAAGTCCAAAAGTCTTACCTCCACGAAGAACCTTCAATTTTCCTCTTCAAAACCCTTCAAAAAGCTTCAAATCCGTGCAAAAATGGTGGATGAATGACTAAAATCCGCTAAGGGTCCTATTTATATGTTCTGCCCAGAGATTTCCGCACCTGCAACCAAATTCTTGCCCCTGCGGTCCTAGGTGCGCACCTGCGAAAAATCACTTAATGCACATTTCTGCATCTGCAATCAAATTTCCGCACTTGTGACTTCGCAGGTGCGGCCCCAGCTCCGGATCTGCGGTCTTCCTTCTGTCCACTAAAATACGCATCTGCGGCATGTGTTCGCTTCTGCGGGCTCTCACCTGCAGTCGCCTATCCGCAGGTGCGGTTACACTAGCACCAGCAGCTTCAGTTGCAATTTTCCAACTTTATATCCCCCGATGGCTATCCGAAATCATCCCGAGCCCCTCAGGAACCCAACCAAAAATACCAAAAAGTCATAAGAGATCACCCGGACTTAGTCGCACCCTCGGAACACCCAAAATAACATCAAAACACTATATTCACATCGGATTCAAGATTATGAACTTAGAAATTTCCAAATTTCTCCGAAGATGTTGAAACCATCCAAAACATGTCCAATTGACCTGAAAATTTGCACACATCCAAAATGACCCTACGAACCTGTTCCAACTTCCGAAATTCCATTCCGACCCCGATAGCTAATTTTCCACTACCGATCGGGAATAGCCAAAAACTCAATTTCGCCAATCCAAGCCTAATTCTACTCGCAACCTCAAAATCACATTACAAACACACTCCTAAGTCCCAAATAACCTAACGAAGCTATCCGAGCTATAAAATCCACATTCTGAGGTTGTTTACCTATAATTCAACTGCCAGCTGAATTTTTCAACTATAAAGCCAATCCAAGAGACTAAATGTCTCATTTCTCACTACGACCACTCTGAACCCAAACCAACCGGCCCAACACATCATAATTAAGTTAATTAACACATGAAAAAGCTGAAACAGGGAAAACGGGGTTAATCTCACGGAATGACCGATCGGGTCGTTATATTCTCCCCCACTTAAACTTACGTTCGTCCTTAAATGTGCCTAGGGTTGTTCCAAACACCACCAAAATTTTCGTGTAACCTACCATGCACATACTCGGGGTGATCCCACGTCACCCTATCCCATATAGGTTCAATAGCACAACACAGTCGAAATTTGGAAATCCAACCTGACCCATAAACCTTAGAACCAACTTTCCACTTCTGAAATAATTTACGAGATCAAAATTCCAGAACTATAAACTGAATAAGTCTGAACATGCTGTGTCAAACCATATCCGTAACTCAGATGTAATCACATAATATATCGCATGACTCAAACACTCATAGCGATAATTCCTAATCACAATAGCTGCTCAAAACAACCCAATACCGATATATAACCTCTTATCAAGAAATGCCTTACTCTAACACTTTCATATATTGCCGATGATGAAAGAAACATGTAGAAACTAGCAACCATTCGTTCGATCAGCCAGTCATGGAGCTCCCCCTTTCTCCAACAGAAACTATAGCAAATTTCTAAGCTAACTTTCGATATCATCCTTCTAACCATGTTGTACTCAACTCGGGTAGTATTCATTCTAGGCCTAATGACCTCTTCTCGTCCAACACGGCCACTTTGATGACATGACGCATCAATACAATCCAAAAGTCATAACTTGTGCAACTCGTGTACTCAATAGTAATATCCCACGAACTGAAATCATAGAAAAGATTCACACGAGAGGACTATCCCGCCATTAACAATTACCATTACAACACCATTCTAAGAGCCTGCCACACATCGTAAAACCAAAACACACGAATCAGAAAGAACATAACAAATACGTCTCAATCCCGTAATACCCAATTACTTACCTTACTCAAATCTCGCTATAATGCCCAAATAAATCCGCATCCTATGTGCATATAACCAATAATCACCACTCCTCGCAACACCAAAGGGTAACTCATAGATCACTCCAGAATATGTATAAACTCAATGACAATCGAATGGTACATCCCTCAACAATAGCAACTCGGAGTCAACAATTTTGACCCGGTGCAGAACACACACCCATACTAGCCTACCAATGAACTCTAAATCAACTCTGGTCACCCGTGACAGATAGATAACTCTCTCCGAAAGTTCACAATGACTGAATCATGGCACATACAAACCTCTAACTAGCTTTGCTCGCATCTTTACAATCCATAACCACAAAATAACCTCTTTATGAGAACTCTCAAGCTCGAAGTCCATGAAGCACGCGAATCACCATATCTTATCCCAACTGCACCGCTCGAATATATAACACACCCTTAATTCTTAATCATTCCATGAGGGATACCCCTATAATTCTTCCGTGTCACTAAGCAACCTTGAATATCAGCAGTCGATCCAACAAGAGAGTGTCGCATTACCAATGAAGCACCCTCAAATCCACACATTGCCCCTTTCTGAAATGTATACCTTCATCAAGCCACCCAATAGATATCATTTAGTTAATCATCTTAAACTGCCAATGCTGCCTAAGAATTTTTACCTTCCTTCCAGAACTGAGCAGTGACCTCACACATGCAAATCTCGACTCTACACAACGTACCACATACACCATGCCATCCTATGATAAATATGGGAACTTAATAACCCTTTCTGAGCCACAGGAAACTACGTACCCAACTAGCCAAGAACTTACATTTGATCCCATCTAGAAGCAAAATCACTATACCTCCCATGCTCCTCATGCTAGTAGAAAATACACATCTCTAACCGTGGTAGAAACCATCAGGAACTATTCGAATCCCATTTGTACAACACCAAACCGCCAGAACTGAATCCTTCTAACTCAACCACGCTACGCAGGTCACCAAAGAACTAATCATATCCCTTACTATGTCGATCTGACCCACTACAAAGGTGTCATATTTATCCAAGTTCCTTCTGACTTACCCTCGAATTGATAATTCTCCTTGTCATAATACGGCAGTTCTCAACCTAGACTTACCACACGAGACCTAAGCATAAGACCATACAGTTTAAAGCTCATAAGCCGCTGAATACTCTCTCGAATATCCCCAGAAGCACCACATTCAAAATACTTACCCCGAAGAGACTTCCTGTGAATCTAACACCATTACCTTCACCTTCCTGATACTGATATGAAGAATCCATGATAATGTAGAAATGTCACAAGTATCGACACCCTCCAATGTAGACCTCAGTTTCTAGCCAAATACACATCTTGAAGATTCCCAATTGTTACGTATAACCTTGAATCCATCATATCCATTCTCGAGAGTCATCCACTCTACACAAATCTCAATTACACTGATCAAGCAGACAGAACGACCTGACCCTATTTGCACAGCAACATACTAGGAAAGTAATCCACATACTTAAAGCAACAAGCAAATTCATACACTGCACCCACTACACGTTTTACAATTACAACTAAATCATTCAATAGAATTCACCTACCCATAGAGTACATTACAGCTTGTATCGAATAATTTCCATTACTTGAGTCATTCCCAGACTCCACCTCTGTAGGTCATAACTGATTCACCAATATACCTCGAACCGAAACCAATACAGCACATAATCGTGCAATCAACTTTTCATTAACAAACTCCCCCACTTGGCTCAAAGCCAAAGATCAAGGAAAACAATAACCCACAATGCCTATACGCTATCACTGCCACCATACTGCAGTGAGATTCACTAAATCCTTCATAAGCTCATATGACACAAACCGTCCAGTATCTCAAATCGTATGCAAATCTCGCATTCCCCATTGTAATGGTCATGCCAACTCTCACAAGCGATCTAAACTCAAATTGGAAAATTATCAATTACTGATAAAAGAGGACTTTCTACAAAACAACCTAAGGATCAAACAACCTCAGGACACCCCGCGGGAAATAGTCCCGCCCGCTTAGCCTCAAACTGATCTCTCTCTATACCCTTCCAAAAATCGTAGCTATTATGCAATCACTTTATTCTTCTGCATCTAAACACAACCAACGTCTACCCTCGAGGCATCACAATATGCGGCATAAGAACCTGAAGCTGATGGCCGAACTAACACTGGAGTTGTGGTCAAAGAAATCTTGAGCTTCTAGAAGCTCTACCCACACTCGTCTGACCACATGGATACCCTAACTGGACACCACGTGTCCCAAGAATGCGACTGAACTAAGCCAAAATTCACACTCGAAGAACTTTGCATAAGGATTCTCCTCCCTCAATATCTGCAATACAACTCTCAAATGATGAGCATGCTCATCCTAGCCACGAGAATGTATCAATGAACACAATACAAGGGAATCCAAGTACCGCTGAAACACTATGTTCATCAAATATATGAACATTGCTGGGGCATTGGCCAGCCCAAAAGACATCACCATGAACTCATAAAACAATAGAAAGATCCATTTCACTCCACAGATAAACAACATGAGAGGTCTTCCAATACATTCACAACTCGAGGCCATATGACAACTCCAGACAAAAGTCAAACACTCAATAGTTCTTGCTACATATCCAGCCAATCCCTTTTTGTCACAATCAAGCAATATGAACACATCTCACCATCAAATCACACTCGCCACATAGTCATCCAGTCACAAAATTCCATCAATAAGGACACAAAAAATATAAGTCCCAAATGTACGTGCTCACAGTATCGAAATCTCAACACTCAAGCCACAGACAAAATTCAGCCTCAAGTCCTCCAGACTGGCCCATTGTCAACATGCTAAAATCACATCTCGCACCTCACCTGTGGAAGTCACAAGCCGTTGATGCACAACTGATACCGAACGTTCACGTGCGCATTGAAACACATGGAAGGAATTCAAAGACTTACGCTTTAGGTCGAATTAATGGATTCGCACGACAAGAATTCAAGAAGGTAAGATTTATCCTAAGGGTTCTGCAGCCTCTCGAAGATAAGTACAGATGTCTCTATACCGATAGACTCTACTAAACTTGCTCATGACTGTGAGACCTATTTAATCTAGAGCTCTGATACCAACTTGTCACGACCCCAAAAATACCCTATCGTGATGGCGCCTGTCGTGAAATCAGGCAAGCCACACATTTCATTTATTAAAAGTTATTTTCAGGAAAATCACCACATTTACAACAAAAGTCTCGTTTTTATAAAGCATCTAAGATTTTGACATTGTTAATAACATGAATAAAAGAACCCTGATCCTAGATCTAGTGTCATCGAGGCATAAGCTACTACAACGTAAGAATGTCACAGCTCTACATGCCAACATGTCACAGTGTGAAAATGCACATAGTGCTCACAACTCTCCCACACAAGTCCACCCAGTACTATATATAGCTCTCAGGCCCAGGGAAGTTCCATCTGGGAATATGCATGAACACCGGTGATCGTAGTCACTCAATAATGACGAAAAGGCCAGTCCAGCCCCACGGAGAAGATACATCTCCGGAATAAAACACTCGGACAAAATCCATGTCCAAGGAAGATCCATCCCACTTAACATCAGCTTCTGACCAGATCCATGTCCAGGGAAGATCCATCCCTCACATAACATCAGCTTCGGACAAGATCCATGTCCAAGGAAGATCCATCCCTCAATATCAATGCGCTCACTGGGGGTGTAAAGACTCCGAAGGGGCCCTATTGGCCCAAGAGCTATATCAAGCCAATAAGGCATGATTAAAGTATCGATGCAGTGTGCAGTCCGATCTCATAATTGTCTCAACAACAGGCTCTCGGCCTCACTCAGTCATTACTATCCAGTCTCACTCATATGGTTCACAGATGTATAAATCAGCCCAAAACAATGAAAAATATGCATATAATTAACAATTACTGAGACTGAGGCATGAAATGATATGTTATAACAAGACTGAGTATATAAAATCAAATAATCAAAAAATGAGACAGTAATATACGACCACTCGGGTCTCAGCATTTTCGGCGTGAAGGCTTAGCATTTATACTTAACATGATTTCTAACATGTTCACATTTACTACATAATAGAAGTGCGGATATCAATCCGTAATAACTACTAGGCGGTGCCATGGGATGAGCCAGGCCACAATTTACTCGATGCACACCCGCACGCCCGTCACATGGCATGTGTGTCACCTTAGTTATAGTCATATATCATATAGTTCGGGATTTCGAACCCTCAGAACCAAGTTTGGAAATGTTACTTACCTCAATCAAGCCAAAACTCCACTCCGCCATGCCCTTGCCCCTCGACTAGGCCACAATCCCCCCGGATCTAACTAAAATCAGTATTAATATCATTAGTATATTCTAAAGGAGCGAAACCCACTTCAAAATTATCAATTTATATCACAAATCCCGAAATTGGCCAAACCCGACCCCCCGAGCCCACATCTTGGATGTCGATAAAAATTATATCACAAGAATCCTCATCCTCCCACGAGTCTATACATACCAAGAATCTCAAAATCGGACCTCAAATGGCCCCTCAAATCCCCAATTAAAGGTCTCCAATTACAAGCCTTAATTACCCAATTTTTTTACAAATTTCACCACTAATCAATCCATAAATCACACATAAAAGAGTTTTAAGTCCAAAAGTCTTACCTCCACGAAGAACCTTCGGTTTTCCTCTTCAAAACCCTTCAAAAAGCTTTAAACCCGTGCATAAATGGTGGATGAATGACCAAAATCCGCTAAGGGTCCTATTTATATGTTTTGCCCAGGGATTTCTGCACCTGCGGCCAAATTCTCACACCTGCGGTCCAGATGTGCACCTGTGAAAAATCACTTAAATGCACATTTCTGCACCTGCGATCAAATTTCCGCACATGCTACTCCGCAGGTGCGGCCCCAGCTCCGCATTTGCGGTCTTCCTCCTGTCCACCAAAATCGGCACATGCGGTCTTGTGTGCGCTTCTGCGGGCTCGCACCTGGAGTCCCCTATCCGCAGGTGCGGTTACACCAGCACCAGCAGCTTCAGCTGCAATTATCCAACTTTAAATCCCCCGATGGTTATCCGAAATCATCCCGAGCCCCTCGGGACCCCAACCAAAAATACAAACAAGTCATAAGTGATCACCCGGACTTAGTGGCACCCTTGGAACACCCAAAATAACATCAAAACATTAAATTCACCTCGAATTTAAGCCAATGAACTTAGAAATTTCTAAATTTTGCCAAAGATGCCGAAACCATCCAAAATACATCCGATTGACCTGAAAATTTACAAACACATCCAAAATGACCCTACGAACCTGTTCGAACTTCCGAAATTCCATTCCGACCCCGATAGCTAATTTTTCACTGCCGACCGGAAATAGCCAAAAATTCAATTTCACCAATCCAAGCCTAATTCTACTTCAGACCTCAAAATCACATTCTGAACACACTCCTATGTCCCAAATCACCTAATGAAGCTATCCGAGCTTTAAAATCCACATTCCGAGGCTGTTTACCTATAAGTCAACTTCCAGTTGACTTTTTCAACTATAAAGCCAATCCAAGAGACTAGTGTCTCATTTCTCACTACGAGCACTCCGAACCCGAACCAACCGGCCCAACACATCATAATTAAGTTAATTAACATATGAAAAAGCTGAAACAGGAAAAGTGGGGCTAATCTCACGGAACGACCGACCGGGTCGTTACATCATCGTAAAGTGAGGCTTAATCATCCATCGCGTTTGGTTTAATTGTTTTATTTTCCTTCAATTCAATTATTTGTTATTCTTAAATCGTTTGTGTTAAATTAAATCACATTTCCTTTAAACGGTATATAAATTCAATTGTTACTCATTTTAAGGGTGAACAATATTAATTCCTCATTATAAGGCCTTTGTAAATTGCCAATGTGGGATTGAATAAATGACTTGGTTTTCAGCCAAAGTGATGAAGAGAATAAGTGAGAGGATCATGAAAGTCAAGACGTTGAACATAGTAGCAACTCTGTCATTTGCCTTGGCCATCTTTTTGCTTCCTCTAGTGCTTTTTCTTCTTCAAAAAGTACAGCTATTTTTGAGGATGTGATTTTCATAACTGGTCTGTGAGAATATATAACGGGAGTTCAAGAATGAGAAAAAAGAGGAGTAGTCAAATTCTGATTACATATTCGGCGTTTCAAGAAGACGAGTAGCGCCGGCAAGCGGCATTTAGGTGAATTGTACAAAAGAATGAAACAAAGGTTAATAAACTAAATTAATTAAATTGATTAAATTAAATAAGCAAATAGGAAGATGAATTTTCATTTACGTAATTCGTTTCCTTTCATGTACATAACTTTTTTAAAGTATCTGACTAGCATATACATTGTTTTTCATTTTTTCGGTTTTTCTTCGTCTAGTCTTTTATTATATTGTATATGGATTTGGACGAGGAGGGAGATCTAATTTATTTTTTCCACTTTTTTCTTCTCTACTTTCTGACATCTAAAAGTACATAACGGTATACTAATTAAACAAACAATAAAAAGAATAAAAATAACAATAAGAACAACAACAACAAGAGTAAAAATAACAAGAAGAAAATAATGACCGATATAAATAGTATTTTATTTATGGTGAATGTCTATATTCTAGAGAGATTTTAGGGTTTGTTATTTGGTGGATAAGTCATTTTTTCCTATAAATAGAGACTTTGCTTTGCAATACTCTTCTTCTTCTTTTATTATTTTATAACATGTTATCAGCACGAGACTCTAACCAATTGAGTAGAAGCTTTGGGATTGAGTACAATGATTGTCAATTGTTCCATGAACTTCCTTCATGATTAAATACTGAATTTAAGGTAAGTATTTTACTTTATTTTTCTCTTTTAAATTTTTCAAATTCTATAATTTAATTTTAAATACAAGCAAAGACAATAAACTTTGATTATAACTCTAATGGAGTTTTAAGAAATTATAACCATCTGAAGTGATAAATGTCTATGTCTTGCCATGATCAAATTCATGTATGATTGTGGGCAAAGAAGTGGAAACCCGTCCCATTGAATTTGCTTCATTCTCATTCCCCTTAAGAGAATGTGATAGCAATATGTATAAGCGTGAAAGAAGACAAAATATTACTGTAAAGGTAAATGTACGTGGATGTGGCAATAGACGAAATTATAATCGTCATCATTGTGATAATGAGAATAATAAGAGTTCTCAAAATAATCATTCACTATGTGAAAATAATATTTGTCATCGATTTGACATGAGATTTTGTAAATCACATATAGATGACTATGGTCCATTCATGATGTGAATGTGACAATACGTGATTTATGAATACATATTCATTCTTGGAAGAATATGAACGTGCTAGTGGTCGTGGATATACCATAGTAATCTCTAGAAAAAGGTTTCAGATGAAATAAGAAAATAATTTCATTATTATGGCATGAATGGTCATTGATCACGTACCTATTGTGATTATGTCAAAATATTATGGCAATGTGATTATTACAGGGCAAAAGTAACAGAAGAAACATATCTTGCCTATAATGATTTTGACCATGACCATAATGGTATAACTTTCTCCTTGAAAGAGATATTCACCATATGGATATTGATGAATATGTGGTAGTACAAAATTGATTGAAAGCACTAGGAGAGCCAATTATACTACTTTAGAGAAATAAAATTAATTATCAATAAGGTATGGTGTCGTAGTAAGTCTCAAAGAAACTCATTGAATTTCTAAAGTATTCGCGAAAGCGGTTGGCTATATTGAGACTATAAATAAAGGAAAGATTTAATATCTTCTATTACTACAACTTTTAGCGGGGTAATATGTATGTGAAAAGCTACCCGCTTTATTCTCCAGTTTGTACTACACAAATAAAAGAATAGCACAATAAAGTGAATGTTTATTGATATAAGAACTTATATCATAATAAACTTGGAGTTTATTCATAATTGCACACGTCATGGTGTAATCCTAAGGTTTATCAATGTTGATAATTTATCCAGTTGGGATAATTGGTTTAGTCATGATAATTTTAATTATAATGTGCAAAAATAAAAGAGAATTAACACGGGTATATATTAAAGAACTAGAAAGTTATGTATAGATTCTCTTATGTTGTTTGTTCCCATTAATAAATAAACCAACTAAAAATTAGGATTGAATCCCATGAATGCTGAAAATATCAAAGGTGAATATGGGCTCATTCACCTGGCATGTATATGTCACGACCCGATTTCGGAGTCGTGATGGCGTCTGTCATAGAACCAGGCAAGCCGCCCATTTTATCTAAGCTAAATTCAATTTCCAGTAAAAGTAAAATTTTAAACGAAATTATTAATAATACTAATAATCTGAAGTTTTGAAACAAATTTAAAATCTCCAACCCCGGATCCGGTGTCACTCAGTCATGAACTACTATAACATAAAGCAAGAAAAATAAGAAATGGACAACATAGTCTCAAAATAAAGAACAACAGGTAGAATAAGAAAGAGAAGACGAGTTCGCAATCTCCAGCTGCTACCTCGATAACTCCAAATGAAACTCTAACAGCTGCTAGGTATCCACTACTGGGTATACCTGGATCTGCACACAAGGTGCAGGGGATAACGTGAGTACACCAACTCAGAAATAACGAGCCCAAACTATGGGTTGAGAGGTAGTGACGGACTAAACCTCATAATTTACAACAAACAGTATACAGAAATTAGACATGCTAACAGTTTATCAGAATGAGTAAATATGCCAAGTATGCTAGTATACTCTATATGCCATCATAAAAAAAATGTACGAAACCAGTGTGGATATGCACATAGTGCTCACAACCTTCACACAACAGTCCACTCAGTATCGTATATCGCTCTCAGGCCCAGGGAAGGTCCGTCCCGGAAGGTACATAATCATCGGTGACCGTAGTCACTCCGTACTGGGGAAAAAGGCCAATCAAGCCCCACGGAGAAAGTCCATCTCTGGAATACAACACTCGGACAAGGTCTATGTCCAGGGACGATCCATCCCTCATATAACATCCACTTCAGACACGATCTATGCCCAAGGAAAACTCATCCCTCAACATCAATGAGCTCACTGAAGGTGTAAAGACTTAGGAGGGGCCCTAGTGACCCAAGCACTATATCAAGCCAACGAAGGCATGATTTAGTATCGTTGCGGTATGCAGTCCGATCTCATAACTGTCTCAATAACAGGCTCTCGGCCTCACTCGTTCATTACTTTCCAGTCTCACTCATATGGATCACATGTCACGCCACGAAATCCCATCGTCGGGTCGTGATGGCGTCTAATGTTGAACTCGCTAGACAAGCCAACGTGTATAGATAAACTAGCATAATAATCTTAATTTTACAGAAACAATTTGCAATTAATCAGCGGAATAAATACGATCTAGAGCTAAATAAGAACATCAAAATACAACAACGCGTAAATTTTCCCAAAACCTGGAGTCACAAACTCACGAACTGTCTATAAGAGTGCTAAATACAAAACTGAAAGGAAATACATGTCTGCCTCTGAAGCTGGAGGAAAAATAAGACAGAATCGAAGACAAAGGGATGGAAGAGACGCCAAGGCCCACGAGCGCCAGCGGGTATACCTTGAAGCCTCTATGATAGCTGGAAGACTCTCCCACTAATGATGTCCTCCGGGTCCGGCTGTGTAATCTGCACAACATAAAGAAGTGCAGGTGTAGCATCAATAAAACCGACTTCATGTACTGAGTAAGTGCCGAGTCTAACCTCCCCGAAGTTGTGACGAGGCTAAGACACGACAACAAAGTGTACATGTGCAGTTCAATAATATAGCAGAAACTAAACAAGAATACATTTATGGGGAAAACATGTTGGGGGATAAGAGATGGCAAATACTGAAATGACATAACGAAAACAACAGTCTGAAATATCTGAAAATAATCACGGGAAATGACAACACAGATTAAACAGTAAAAGATGCGGCACGGCATGTCCCATCGTGCATAATAACAATGTAAAACACGACACGAAATGTCCCCTCGTGCATAATCAATATAAACACAGCACAGAATGTCCCCTCGTGCATAATAACAATATAAACATCGCACGGAATGTCCTCTCGTGCATAATAACAATATAAACATGGCACGGAATGTCCCCTCATGCATAATAACAATATAAACATGGCACAGAATGTCCCCTCGTGCAAAATAAATATAAAACAAGGCACGGCATCACCCTTCGTGCTTTAACACTCTTCCTTACCCAAACAACAATCACAAACAAGGGAAAGGAAATAAACAGAGTAAAAATAGATATCCTGGCAAGGGAACATCAATTAAACCATCAAATCCCGGCAAGGGAACATCAATTAAACCATCAAATCCCGGCAAGGGCACATCAATCAAACAATCAAATCCCGGCAAGGGAACTATACAATGATGACCCGGCAAGGGCATATTTCAACAACTCTTTCTCTTTCTGTCACTTTCACTTCCATGATTTATTTTATTACTTGAGCCAATGCTCCAAAGGATGTAATTATCTCATATATATACATTATGCGTTTTAACAATTTGAGCCAATGCTCCAAAGATGTAATTACCTCCTATATCCTCATTATTCGTTTCACAACTTGAGCCAATGCTCCAAAGATGTTTAAAGATTTCAATTTCCTTCACACGCTCATTTACATCATATAGGGATCATCAATTAAGCATAGGAATTACAACAAAATCGGAATATTCACAATATAGGGACTCACGGTCATGCTAGACACCAATGTATAGATACTCGACACCATGCCTATACATCATATTTGACAATTACCAAATATCAAATAATACTCAACTCCTATTCCCTCAAGATAAGGTTAGGCTAAACACTTACCTCGGGTCCAAAGTATAGCAATCAACCCTCTAACACCGCCTTTCCTTTAGAATTCAACTTCGGAATGATATTATCTAGACATAATCATCTCAAGTATATCAATAAGGATTCAATGATTCAATTTCATGGCCTAATTATCCATTTCCTAGCATTCCTCCAAAATTATCAAAATTCGACCCCGGGCTCGCTTGGTCCAAACACAAGTCTCGGACCAAAACCATGTCACCCATTCACCCACGAGCCCGAATATATAATTTGTTTTCAAATTCGACCCCAAAACGAGGTCTTAATCAAGAAAATTCAAAAGGGCATAACTCTACCCAAATTCCAGATTTTCTACTCTAATTTGCATGTTTTAGGCTTAGGAATTCATTAATTATAGATGAAAAATGAAGGAATGACTTAAAATTTACTAACCCAAGAAGTTTTGGTGAAGGATGGCTTCAATGGATGCCTAAGGGCTTTGGAGAAGAAGAAGTTCGTTATATTCTAAGTGAATCCCGTAGCTACTGGTTCTGGAAATATATATATACCACTGGGCAAAATTGTGCATCGTGATCGTGGGAATGGGTATGCGATCGCGGAGAGTGTGGTTCCTACACTCTGCGATCGCGGCTAAAAGAATGCGATCGCGAAGAAGAACCTGGGATCCCCCCTCACTGCGATCGCGAACAAGTGACTGTGATCGCGAAGAATACCTAGCCAGCCCCCGCTCAGACACCCTATGCCTCTATGCGATCGTGAATTGTGCTATGCGATCGCATAAAGAAACCGACCTCCTCCTACACCTAACTCTATGCGATCGCAGAGGAAACTACGCGATCGCATAGAGCAAATCGTAAAACACCAGCAATAGCTCAAAAAAAACAGATTTTCCATGTTTTTACACCCCGTACCCAAAACTCACCCGAGCCCTCGGATCTTAAAACCAAAAACACACACGACTCCCAAATCATCCTACGGACTTATTCAAGCATTCAATCGCCAATATAACATCATATACATCGAATTAAACCTCAAAATCCATGAATTCTATCAAATTTAATAAATTGTCAAATTTCCCATTTCAAGTCCGAAACACGTCAAACGAAACCCATTTTCAACCAAACTTTACAGAAAGCGCTTAAACCATGTATAAGACCTGTACCGGGCACCGGAACCAAAATACGGGCCCGATACCATCACTTTCTAATCAGATTTCATTTTTAATTTCCTTAAATATTTTCAGAAAATAATTTCACTCAAAAATTCATTTCTCGGGCTTGGGCCTCGGAATTCGATTCTGGGCATATGCCCAAGTCCCATATTTTCCTCGGAGCCTCCAGGATCGTCAAATCACGGGTCCGGGTCTGTTTACCCAAAATGTTGATCGTAGTCAAATTTATTTATTTTAATATCAAGTCTTAGCAGTTTTCACAGAATTTCATATTTAAGTTGTCCGGCTATGCGCCCGGACTGTGCGCAAATCGAGGCAACTACAAATGAGTTTTTCAAGGCCTCGGAAGTACGGAATAGGAAATAAAATAGGTGATGACCCTTTCACCACCTCTAAAACAATCGTTCGTCCTCGAACGGACAGAAGAAGGAAGTACCTGAATAGGGAAATAAATGAAGGTAAACGCTCCGCATGTCGGACTCGGACTCCTAGGTCGATGCCTCAGGAGGCTGACCTCTCCACTGAACACGAACAGAAGGGAAACTCTTGGATCTCAACTGACGAAGCTGCTGGTCTAGAATAGCTACCGGCTCCTCCTCATAAGCTAAGTCCTTGTCCAACTGGACAGTACTGAAATCTAACACGTGGGCTGGATCGCCGTGATACCTCCGAAGCATAGACACATGAAAAATTGGATGTACGGCTGATAAGCTAGGTGGCAATGCAAGTCTATAAGCCACCTCCCCCACTCGATCGAGAATCTAAAATGGGCCAATGAATCTAGGGCTAAGCTTGCCCTTCTTCCCAAATCTCATCACGCCCTTCATAGGCGACACTCGGAGCAATACTCGCTCACCAACCATGAAAGCCACACCTCAAACCTTACGATCTGCATAACTCTTTTGCCTGGACTGAGCTGTACGAAGCCTATCCTGAATGATCCTGACCTTGTACAAGGCCTCCTAAACCAAATATGTACCCAACAACCGAGCCTCTCCCGGCTCAAACCATCCAACCGGCAATCGACATCGCCTACCATATAAAGCCTCATAAGGAGCCATCTGGATACTCGATTGGTAGCTGTTGTTGTAGGAAAACGCTGCTAAAGGCAAGAACTGATCCCATGATCCTCCAAAGTTAATAACACAAGCTCGGAGCATATCCTCCAATATCTAAATAGTCCGCTCGCACTGTCCATCCATCTGAGGATGAAATGTTGTGCTCAACTCCACCTGGGTGCCTAACTCTAGCTGAACTGCTCCCCAGAAACGCAAGGTAAACTGCACGTCCCGATCCGAAATGATAGATACTGGCACACCATGAAGGCGAACAATCTCCCGGATATAAATCTCAGCTAACCTCTCGGATTAATAGGAAACTGCCACAGGAATGAAATGCGCTGACTTGGTTAGCCTATCAACAATGACCCAAACTGCATCGAACTTCTTCTGGGTCAACGAAAGTCCAGTAACGAAGTCCATAGTGATCCTCTCCCACTTCCACTCGGGAAGCTCAATCCTCTGAAATAAACCACCAGGCCTCTGATGCTCATACTTAACCTGTTGACAATTCAAACACCGCGCCACATATTCCAAAATATCCTTCTTCATTCTACGCCACCAATAATGCTGCCGCAAATCCTAATACATCTTCGTGGGGCCCGGATGAATAGAGTACCGGGAACTATGGGCCTCTTCTAAAATCAACTCTCAGATCCCATCAACATTGGGCACACAAACTCGCCCCTGCAATCTCAAAACACCATCATCATCTAAGGTCACCTGCTTGGCACCTCCGCGTTGCACCGTGTCTCTAAGGACACACAAATATGGATCATCAAACTGTCGATCACGGATACGCTCTAATAATGAAGAACGAGCGACTGTACAATCCAACACTCGACTAGGCTCAGAAATATCCAATCTCACAAATCGATTGGCCAACGCCTGAACATCCAAAGCAAGCGGCCTCTGACTTACCGGAATAAAAGCAAGATGGCCCATACTAGCTGACTTCCTACTCAAAGCATCGGCCACTACATTGGCCTTTCCCGGGTGATATAAGATGGTAATATCATAATCTTTCAACAATTCTAACCACCTTCTCTGCCTCAAATTCAACTTTTTTTGCTTGAACAAGTACGGAAGACTCTTATGATCCATGAACACCTCACATGCCACGCCATACAGATAGTGCCTACAAATCTTCAATGCGTGGACAATGGCTGCCAACTCCATATCATGCACTGAATAGTTCTTCTCATGAATCTTTAATTGCCTCGAAGCATAAGCAATGACCTTGCCATCCTACATCAACACTGCACCAAGCCCAATACGGGAAGCATCGCAATAGACTATATAAGGCCCTGAGCATGTGGGCAAAACCAATACTAGTGCCGTAGTCAGAGCTGTCTTGAGCCTCTAAAAGCTCGCCTCACACTCGTCCGACCATCTGAACTGGGCACTCTTCTGGGTCAACCTGGTCATCGGGGCCGCAATAGATGAGAACCCCTCCATGAACCGACGATAATAGCCTGCCAATCCCAAGAAACTCTGAATCTCTATAGTTGATGCTGGTCTAGGCTAGTTCTTGACTTCCTCAATCTTCTTTGAGTCAACCTGAATACCCTCTGCTGATACGACATGACCCAAGAATGCAACTAAACTCAACCAGAACTCACACTTCGAAAACTTTGCATATAGTTGACTGTCTTTCAGAGTCTGAAGAACCACTTTGAGATGTTGTTCGTGCTCCTCCTGACTGCGGGAGTATATCAATATATCATCAATGAAGACTATCACGAATGAGTCCAAATAAGGTCTGAACACTCGGTTCATCAAATCCATAAAAGTTGTTGGGGCATTTGTCAACCCAAACGACATGACTAGAAACTCGTAATGCCCGTACCGAGTGTGGAAAGTTGTCTTAGGGACATCGGATGCCCTAATCCTCAACTGATGGCAGCCAGATCTCAAGTCTATCTTTGAAAATACCTTAGCACCCTGAAGCTGATCGAACAAATCATTAATCCTGGGCAGTGGATACTTATTCTTGATTGTAACCTTGTTCAATTGCTAGTAATCAATGCACATCCTCATCGAACCATCCTTTTTCTTCACAAAAAATACTGGAGCACCCCAAGAAGAAACGCTGGGTCTAATGAAAACCTTCCCAAGCAAATCATGCAACTGTTCCTTCAACTCTTTCAACTCTGGCAGGGCCATGCGATACGGCGGAATAGAAATGGGCTGGGTGCTCGGAGCCAGATCAATGCAGAAATCAATGTCCATGTCGGGTGGCATCCTTGGTAGGTCTAAAGGAAAAACCTCAGAGAAACTCACGAACCACGGGTACCGAATCAATAAAGGGAACCTTAACACTGGAATCGCGCACATAAGCCAAATAGTCCAAGCACCCCTTCTCGACCATAAGTCGAGCCTTCATATACGAAATAACACTACGGGTAGAATGACTAGGAGTTCCTTTCCACTCCAAATGGGGAAAATCTGGCAAGGCTAAGGTCACCGTCTTGGCATGACAATCCAAGATAGCATGATATGGGGATAACCAGTCCATTATCAAAGTCAACCATACCTAAAAGCAACAAATCAACACGGGTCTCAAGACCCCCAATCACTACAACACAAGAATGATGGACTCGACCGACCATGATAGAATCGCCCACTGGTGTAGATACATAAACAGGAATACTCAGTGGATCAATAGGCATGACCAGGTAGGGTGCAAAATAAGAGGACACATATGAATACGTAGACCCTGGATCAAATAGAACTGAAGCATCTCTGTCACAAACCCGAATAGTACTTGTAATGACTGCATCTGAAGACTCAGCCTCTGGCCTGGCTGGAAGAGCATAACATCAGGTCTGGGCCCCACCACCCTGAACCACATCTCTGGGAAGGCCGGCTGTTAGCTGGCCTCCACCTCTGGCGGCCTGAGCTTCACCACTATGACCTCTACCTCCACCTCTAGAACCTCTACCCCCACCTCTAGCTGGCTGAGCAAGTTGTGGAACACTTGGTGACTGTACTATGGCACGAGAACCCTGATGCTAAGACCCACCAAAACCTCGAGGGCAAAACCTGAAAATGTGCCCCAAACCACCGCAAGTATAATAAGGCCTCTGCTGATGTGACTGCTGACTCTGGAACTGACCTTGTCGACCTTGATAACCACCCTGGAAATTCTGAAGTGGCGGTGCACCGATAGGTGCTGGTGGAGCATTGTAAGGTTGCTAATCGGAATAGTGCGTCTAATAACCACGACCACCTGAAGTACCATGGGAAACCTGGAGAGCTGACTGAAAAGGTCTGGGATGATGACCTCTGCCTGAAGAATCCCTGCCTCCAGATGAGGCTCCACTGAAATGACAAAAATGACGGGGCCTCTTGTCAGCCACCTGACCACCACCCTGCGACAAAATCATCTCAATCCTCCTGGCCACATTGGCCGCATCCTGGAACGATATATCTGTAGCTGACTCTCCTTCCATCTGAAGTATGATAGGCCGGGATAATCCCTCGATAAACCTCTGAACCCTCTCCCGATCAGTAGGAAGTATCATGAGAGCATGTCGGGCTAGAGTGATGAACCTGGTCTCGGACTGAGTGATGGACATGGATCCCTGCTGGAGACGCTCAAATTGCCTCTGAAGGTCCTCTCTCTGAGTAATGGGAAGGAACTTCCCCAGAAATACCTCTGAGAACTGAGTCCAAGTCAAAGGTGTAGATCTAGCTGGTCCGGCTAAGCAATAGTCTCTCCACCAACTCTTGGCTGCGCCAGATAACCGAAAAGTAGCGAAGTCAACCCCGTTCGACTCCACTATGCTCGTATTCCGAAGAACCTCACGGCAACTGTCCAAATAATCCTGGGGGTCCTCTAATGGTGAACCAGTATAAGTAGCAATAAATAACTTAGAGAATCTGTCCAGTCTCCACAAAGCATCTGCTGACATAGTTGCTCCCTCTGCTACCGACGCTGCAATACCCGACTGAGCTACTCCGGCTGGCTAAGGTGCCGGAGTTTGAAACTATGGAGCTAGCTGCTCTGGTACGCGGGCGGCAGGAGTCTGGGCACCTCCCCCAGCCTGAGAGGCGGCTGGTGTTGTAGGAAGAAGACCCGCCTGGGCTACACTCTCCATGAGTCCGACAAGACGGACAAGGGCGTCCTGAAGCACTAGGGTAGCTATGAACCCCTCTAGGACCTGAGTTGGTCTAACTGGGACTGCCGGAACTGGGACCTCCTCGTCAGACTCGACCTGAGGGTCCTCCACTAGGGCTACTACCCTAGGCTGAGCCTGGCCTCGGCCTCTAGCACGGCCTCGTCCTCGACCTCGACCCCGAGTAGGAGTTGTAGCATGAGTGCCAGGCTACTGGGCGGAACCAAGGGAAGCACGCCTCCTCGCCATCTGCGAGAAAATAGAATAGAAACTGAATCAGTACTCAGAATTCATAGCGCACGATAGAGAAGAAAAGAAATATGGAGTCATCCTAACTTCGCAGCCTCTGGGGATAAATACATACATCTCCGTACCGATCCCTCAGACTCTACCAAGTTGTCCGTGAGTTGTGAGACCTAAGTAACCTAGTGCTCTGATACCAACTTGTCACACCCCGAAATCCCACCGTCGGGCCGTGATGGCGTCTAACGTTGAACTCACTAGACAAGCCAATGTGTGTAGCTAAACTAGCATAATAATCTCAATTTCACGGAATAAGCTAAAACAATTTTCAATTAATCAGCGGAATAAATACGGTCTCAAGCTAAATAAGGACATCAAAATACAACAACGCGTAAATTTTCCCAAAACCTTGAGTCACAAATTCACGAACTGTCTATAAGAGTGCTAAATACAAAACTGAAAGGAAATACATGTCTGCCTCTGAAACTGGAGGAAAAATAAGACCAGAATCAAAGACAAAGGGATGGAAGAGACTCCAAGGCCCACGAACGCCAGCGCGTATACCTTGAAGCCTCTATGATAGCTGGAAGACACTCCCACTAATGATGTCCTCCGGGTCCGGCTGCATAATCTGCACAACATAAAGAAGTGCAGGTGTAGCATCAGTACAACCGACCCCATATACTGAGTAAGTTCCGAACCTAACCTCGGTGAAGTTGTGACGAGGCTAAGACACGATAACAAAGTGTACCTGTGCAGTTCAATAATATAGCAAAAACTAAACAAGAATACAATTACGGGGAAAACATGTTGGGGGTAATAGATGGAAAATACCGAAATGACAGAACGAAAATAGCAGTCTAAAATATCTAAAAATAATCGCGGCAAATGACAACACAAATAAAACAGTAAAAGATGCGGCACGTCATGTCCCATCGTGCATAATAATAATGTAAAACATGGCACAGAATGTCCCCTCGTGCATAATCAATATAAACACGGCACAGAATGTCCTCTCGTGCATAATCAATGTAAAACATGGCACGGAATGTCCCCTCGTTCATAATAACAATATAAACATGGAACGGAATGTCCCCTCGTGCATAATAACAATATAAACATGGCACGGAATGTGCCCTCGTGCATAATAACAATATAAACATGGCACGGAATGTCCCGTCGTGCATAAAACGATATAAACATGGCACGGAATGTCCCCTCGTGCATAATAACAATATAAACATGGCACAGAATGTCCCCTCGTGCATAATAACAATATAAACATGGAACGGAATGTCCCCTCGTGCAAAATAAATATAAACATGGCACGGCATCACCCTTCGTGCTTTAACACTCTTCCTTACCCAAACAACAATCACAAACAAGGGCCAGGAAATAAACATAGTAAAAATAGAAATCCCGACAAGGGAAAATCAATTAAACCATCAAATCCCGGCAAGGGAACATCAATTAAACCATCAAATCCCGGGAAGGGAACTATACAATGATGACCCGGCAAGGGTATATTTCAACAACTCTTTCTCTTTCTTTCACTTTCACTTCCATGATTTATTTTATTACTTGAGCCAATGCTCCAAAGGATGTAATTATCTCATATATCTTCATTATTCGTTTTCACAATTTGAGCCAATGCTCCAAAGATGTAATTACCTCCTATATCTTCATTATTCGTTTCACAACTTGAGCCAATGCTCCAAAGATGTTTAAAGATTTCAATTTCCTTCACATGCTCATTTACATCATATAGGGATCATCAATTAAGCATAGGAATTACAACAAAATCGGAATATTCACAATATAGGGACTCACGGTCATGCTAGACACCAATGTATAGATACTCATCACCATGCCTATACATTGTATTTGACAATTAGCAAATAGCAAATAATACTCAACTCTTATTCCCTCAAGCTAAGGTTAGGAAAACACTTACCTCGGGTCCAAAGTATTGCAATCAACCATCTAACACCGCCTTTCCTTTAGAACTCAACTCCAGAATGATATTATCTAGACATAATCAGCTCAAGCATATCAATAAGGATTCAATGATTCAATTACATGACCTAATTATCCACTTCCTAGCATTCCTCCAAAATTATCAAAATTCGACCCCGGGCCTGCTTGGTCCAAACACAAGGCTCGACCAAAACCATGTCACCCATTCACCCACGATCCCGAATATATAATTTTTTTCACATTCGACCCAAAACGAGGTCTTAATCAAGAAAATTCAAAAGGGCCTAACTCTACCCAATTCCAGATTTTCTACTCTAATTTGCATGTGTTTAGGCTTAGGAATTCATTAATTATAGATGAAAAATGAAGGAAATGAGTTAAAATTTACTAACCCAAGAAGTTTTGGTGAAGGATGGCTTCAATGGATGCCTAAGGGCTTTGGAGAAGAAGAAGTTTGTTATTTTCTAAGTGAATCCCGTAGCTACTGCTTCTGGAAATATATATATACCACTGGGCAAAATTGTGCATCGCGATCGCGGGAATAGGTATGCGATCACGGAGAGTCTCATTCCTACACTCTGCCATTGCGAATAAAAGAATGCGATCGCGAAGAAAAACCTGGGATCCCCCCTCACTGCGATCGCGAACAAGTGACTGCGATCGCGAAGAAAAACCTGGGATCCCCCCTCACTGCGATCGCGAACAAGTGACTGCGATCGCGAAGAATACCTAGCCAGCCCTCGCCCAGACCCCCTATGCCTCTATGCAATCGCGAACTGTGCTATGCGATCGCATAGAGGAACCGATCTCCTCCTACACCTAACTCTATGCGATCGCAAAGGAACCTACGCGATTGCATAGAGCAAATCGTAAAACACCAGCAATAGCTCAAAAAAACCAGATTTTCCATGTTTTTACACCCCGTACCCGAAACTCACCCGAGCCCTCGGATCTCAAAACGAAAAACACACACGACTCCCAAATCATCCTACGGACTTATTCAAGCATTCCAATCGCCAATATAACATCATATACATCGAATTAAACCTCAAAATCCATGAATTCTATCAAATTTAATAAAACGTCAAATTTCCTATTTCAAGTCCGAAACACGTCAAACGAAACCCATTTTCAACCAAACTTTACAGAAAGCGCTTAAACCATGTATAAGACCTGTACCGGGAACCGGAACCAAAATACGGGCCCGATACCATCACTTTCGAATCATATTTCATTTTTAATTTCCTTAAATATTTTCAGAAAATAATTTCACTTAAAAATTCATTTCTCAGGCTTGGGACCTCGGAATGCGATTCCGGGCATACTCCCAAGTCCCATATTTTCCTATGGAACCTCCGGGACCGTCAAATCACGGGTCCGGGTCCGGGTCCGTTTACCCAAAATATTGACCGTAGTCAAATTTATTCATTTTAATATCAAGTCTTAACATTTTTCATAGAATTTCATATTTAAGTTATCTGGTTACGCGCCCAGACTGCGCATGCAGATCAAGGAAACTACAAATGAGGTTTTCAAGGCCTCGGAAATACGGAATAGGTAATAAAATAGGTGATGACCCTTTGGTTCATCACATCACAGATGCCTCCATCAACCCGAAACAATGATAAATATGCATATAATTAACAATACTGAGACTGAGGTATGAAGTGACATGCTATATCAGGATGGAGTATATTAAATCAAATAATCACAAAATGAGACAGTAATATACGACCACTCGGGTCTCAGCATTTTCAGCGTGAAGCCAAAAATTTATTCTTAACATGATTTCTAACAGGTTCACAATTACTACATTAATAGAAGCACAGATATCATCAGGGAATAATCACTAAGAGGTGCCATGGGATGAACCAGGTCACAAGTCTCACAGTGCACGCCCGCACGCCCGTCACTTGGCATGTGCGTCACCAATTCTAATCACATAACAAGAAATTCGGGGTTTCGAACCCTCAGAACCAAGTTTGGAAACGTTACTTACCTCAAAACCGGCTAAAATACTACTCCGCAAAGCCTTTGCCTCTAGATTCGGCCTCCAGGTGCTCCAAATCTGCCAAAAATCATATTTATACCATTATAATATGCCAAGGAACGAAACCCAATCAAAGTTTATCAAAATTACTCAAAAATCCCGAAGTTGGCCAAATCCGACCTCGGTCCCACGTCTCGGATATCGATGAAATTTTTTTCACAAGAATCCTCATCCTCCCACGAGTCTATACATACCAAGAACACCGAAATCAGAGTCCAAATGACCCCTCAAATTCCCATTTAAGGTCTCTAACTCACAAGCCCTAATTACCCATTTTTAGCATTGTCTTTCCCCAATTTTCACCACTAATCAGACCTTTAATCACATATAAACGAGTTTTAAGTCCAAAATCCTTACCTCAATGAAGAACTATCTAGTTTCCTCTTCAAAAACCCTTCAAAAGCTTCAACCCGAATAAGAATAGTGAAAGGATGACCAAAATTCGCTAAGGGCCCTTTTTATATGTTCTGCCCAGTGATGACCGCACCTGCGGTCCTTTCCTCGCACCTGTGGACCTGCACCTGCGGTCCCAGGTGCGCACCTGCGAAAATGACTTAAGTCCGGACTTCCGCACCTGCGGCCCTCTTCTCTCCCCTGCGGGCTCGCAGGTGCGACCAGGCGTCCGCACCTACGCTCCTTGGCCAGGTCCCCCTCTTCTGCACCTGCGCAAGAACCATCGCACTTGCGGCTCCCCATCCGCAGGTGCAAAAACATCAGAAGACTTCACCCCAGCAACCTTTTCACTCTTCAAAACTCCCTGATGGCCATCTAAAATCATCCCGAGCCCCTCGGGACCCCAACCATAAATACCAACAATTCCCATAACCTTATTCAAACTTATTCGAGCCTTCAAAACACCAAAAACAACACAAAAACACTAAAATCACCCCAAATTCAAGCCTATGAACTTTGAAACTTCTAAATTTCACCAAGGATGCCGAAACCATCCAAATTACATCCGATTTACCTGAAAATTTGCACACAATTCCAAAATGACATTACGAACCTGTTCCAACTTCCGAAATTCCATTCCGACCCCAATAGCCTATTTTCCCCTGCCGACCGGAAATCGCCAAAAATTAACTTTTGCCAATTCAAGCCTAATTATACACCGAAAATCAAAACTTCATTCCGAACACACTCCTAAGTTCCAAATCACCTAACGAGCTATCCTAGCTATAAAATCCACATTCTGAGGTCGTTTACCCAATAGACAACTTCCGATTGACTTTTCTAACTATAAGGCCAACTTAAGAGACTAAGTGTCTCATTTATCACCATGAGCACTCTGAACTCGAGTCAACCAACCCAACCCCACACAAAAGAGATGAACCACACAAGCAATGAAGTAGAAATGGGGAAAATGGGCTAAACTCTCGGAACGACCGAACGGGTCATTATAATCTCCCCCTCTTAAACAAACGTTCGTCCTCGAACGTGCCAAGAGTTGTTCCAAAAGCCATCAAACCGGCGAATAACCTTACCATGAACATACCAGGGGGTGACCCCATGTCACCCTACCCCTCATCGATCTAATAACACAACACATTTGAATGCCACTACATCCAACCTAATCCCTACGCCTTAGAACCCAAATTCTACGTCAAAACTTATCTACAAGATTAGAATCACGCCTCCACACACTGTATAAGCCTGAACATGCGGTACCCAACTAGAGTCATAACTCAAGTCGACTTCACATGGTATATCACCTATCTCAAACACTCCTAATGATAAGCTCAAATCACAACAGACGCCCAAGCCACCCAAATACCGGTAACAAACCCGACATCGAACAGAGACCCGTTATAACACCTCCAATGTACCCAACGTGAGAAATGACACAAAACAAGAGAACTGTCTCTCATTATTAACGGGTAACACCATAATGCAATGCTAAGAATTCCTCACACACCACAGAACCAAATCACATGAATCTGAAAGAACACAACCCATATGTCCGAACTCTATGATACTCAGCTACTTTACCTTAATCAACTCCTCTAGAAGACCACAACAGAACCGCACCATGTGTGCCTAAAACCAATGAATCGTCGCTCCCCAAAGCATGGACGGTTAACCCCTAGATCATCCCGGAGCACAGATCAACCCAATAGACATTAATTGACACCCTCACAATAGCTCTACGGAGTCAAACAATCTGATTCGGTGCAAAACACGTACATCAAGTCATACCTAAAAGTACCATCATCTATCTGATCAAACTACGTCGAAACCGACCATACTCAGAAATGGCACATCCACCCGGGTCTCTCCAGACCCCCCAATAGGTATCATACACCACCGACACACACGGTCCGTAAAAATAACATCACCCACAAGGGCGAGCACATAAACAGATGTAACAAAAGATTCACGGGGTGTATCCAAAGAATGGGCAAAAATATGATAAACATGTGAATATGAAAAATCAGAATCAAATAAAAACTAAAGCTTCTCGTGACAGAGTGAAACAATAACTGGGATCACGGCATCAGAATTCATCGCATCCGGTCTGGTTGAAAGTGCATAAAATCGGGCCTGATCACCACAAGGTCGACCTCCCCCTCTAGGGCGACCCCTACCTACCTAACTCCCACCTCTAGCTGCCTGGGCGGGCGGTGCAGCTACTGAGCTGAAGCCGCGGGCTGACTCCTCTGCTGATAAGTACCTTTGGCAAGATGGGGACAAAACCTCTTGATATGGCCCACATCTCCACACTCGAAGCAACCTCTCTCGGAGAATGGCACTGGGGACTGAAGGGAACCTTTAGCACCAGGATAACCACTAGAAGTGAACTCTGAACCGATGGAGTCCTAGATGAACTCTGAGATGGCAGGGCATTGAAATATGGGTGCACCTGATGTAAATTGTGAGGATCATGACCAACTGATCCACCACGATAACCTGAGCGACCTGGCTGAGCCTGCCTGAATGGACGGCCTCTGTCAGGCTGAGGCTGCCCCTTAAAGGAACCCCACCAAAACTCCCAGATCCTCGAGACCTCTTGGCCTCCCTCTCGATCTGCTCCTGGCGGCGAACTGACTCAATCTCTCTGGCAATGTCAACCACCTCCTCAAAATAAGCGCCAGATACCCTCTCCCTACTCAGAAAAATACGAAGCTGATAAGTTAGGCCATCAACGAACCTCCTGATCCTATCCCTATACATGAGAACTAGCTAAATAGCATGACGGGCCAACTCAGAGAACCTCATCTCATACTGCATCACGGTCATGTCCTCCTTGCGCAACTGCTCAAACTCCCTGTGCATCTCCTCCCTACAGGACTGCGGTATATACTTCTCCAGGAACAAAATGGAGAACTGACGCCAAGTAAGGGGAACTGCATCAGTAGGTCTACGCCTCTCATATACCTCCCACCAAGCAAGTGCAGCTCCTGTGAACTAGAAGGTAGTAAATAGGACCCCACTAACCTCCAGTATCCCTAATGTTTGAAGGATCCTCTGACACTTGTCAGAAAATCCCTGGGCATCTTCTCCCTCAGTACCACTGAAAATTGAAAGGTGAAGTCTATTAAAACTCTCTAACCTGCGCTGCTCGTCATCTGCCAAAGCTGGGACCACAAACTCCTGGGATGGGGCAACCGGCTGGACTGGAACTGTCCCCGGTGTCTGAAGCCCCTGAGTAACCTTCTCAGGTGTCCGGGCAGCTGGAATCTGAGTGCCTCCCCCCGACTGAGAAGTAGCAGCAGTAGTAGACATGGCGACGGCATGTGCCAGGCTAGTGCACACCGTCAAAATCTGGGCTAGGGTCTCCTGAAGACCCGGAATCACAGTGGGCACTTCTGGTTCCTGAGCATGTCCCACTGGGATCTCAACTGCAGGGACCTAATCCTGAGCAGTGGGAGGATCCATAGGTACTTCCACGGTTGCTGAGCGTGCTGCACCCCTCCCTCTGCCACGGCCTTGACCACAGCCTTGACCTCTAGCTGGTCCTGCTGGTGTCTGATCACCACGATCGGTAGCACGAGTCCTCACCATCTGTGAGAGAATGAAAAATAAAGAAGTTTAGTTCCAGAATTCAACAGAGTCGCACGATAGAATTCAATAATATGGGATTTTTCCTAAGGGTTTTGTAGCCTCTCGAAGATAAGTATAGACGTCTCCGTACCGATCCACAAGACTATACTAAACCTGCTCATGACTGGTGAGACCTATTTAACCTAGACCTCTGATACCAACTTGTCACGACCCGATTTCGGAGTCGTGATGGCGCATGTCATAGAACCAGGCAAGCCACCCATTTTATCTAAGCTAAATTCAATTTCCAGTAAAAGTAAAATTTTAAACGAAATTATTGATAATACTAATAATCTGAAGTTTTGAAACAATATTCGAAATAAAATTTAAAATCTCCAACCCCGGATCCGGTGTCACTCAGTCATGAGCTACTATAACATAAAGCAAGAAAAGGGAGAAATGGACAACATAGTCTCAAAATAAAGAACAACATATAGAATAAGAAAGAGAAGACGAGGTCGCGATCGCGATCGCCAGCTGCTACCTCGATAACTCCAATGAGACTCTGGCAGCTGCTCAGTATCCACTACCGGGTCCCTGTGTACCTGGATCTGCACACAAGGTGCAGAGGGTAACGTGAGTACACCAACTCATAAGTAACAAACCCAAACTATGGGCTGAGAGGTAGTGACGGACTAAACCTCAAAATTTACAACAGACAGTGTACAGAAATTAGACATGCTAACAGTTTATCATAATGAGTAAATATGCCAAGTATGCCAGTATACTCTACATGCCATCATAAAGAAAAATGTATGAAACCAGTGTGGATATGCACATAGTGCTCACAACCCACACATAGCAGTCCACTCAGTACCGTATATGGCTCTCAGGCCCAGGGAAGGTCTGTCCCGGAAGATACATAATCATCGGTGACCGTAGTCACTCCGTACTAGGGAAAAAGGCCAATCCAGCTCCACTGAGAAAGTCCATCTCCGGAATACAACACTCGGGAAAGGTCCATGTCCAGGGACGATCCATCCCTCACATAACATCCACTTCGGAAACGATCCATGCCCAGGGAAAATCCATCCCTCAACATTAATGCGCTCACTGGGGGTGTAAAGACTCCGGAGAGGCCCTAGTGGCCCAAGTGCAATATCAAGCCAACGAAGGCGTGATTTAGTATCGTTGCGGTGTGCAGTCCGATCTCATAACTGTCTCAATAACAGGCTCTCGGCCTCACTCGGTCATTACTCTCCAGTCTCACTCACATGGATCACAGATGCCTCCACCAGACCGAAAAAATGATAAGTATGCATATAATTAACAATACTGAGACTGAGGTATGAAGTGACATGCTATAATAGGACTGAGCGGTTCCACTCGGGTCTCAGCATTTTCGGCATGAAGCCTAGAATTTATACTTAACATGATTTCTAACAGGTTCACAATTACTACATTAATAGAAGCACAGTATCATCAGGGAATAATCACTAAGCGGTTCCATGGGATGAACCAGGTCCCAAGTCTCACAGTTCACGCCCGCACGCACGTTACCTGGCATGTGCGTCACCAATTCTAATCTTATAACAAGTAGTTCGGGGTTCCGAACCCTCAGAACCAAGTTTGGAAATGTTACTTACCTCAAAACCGGCTAAAATATTACTCCGCAGTGCCTTTGACTCTAGATTCGGCCTCCAAGTGTTCCAAATCTACCAAAAATCAGATTTATACCATTATAATATGCCAAGTAACAAAACCCAATCGAAGTTTATGAAAATTACTCAAAAATCCCGAAGTTGGCAAGACCCGACCCCCGGGCCCACGTCTCGGAACTCGATGAAATTTACACCAAAAGAATTCTCATCCTCCCACGAGTCTATATATACCAAGAACACTAAAATCGGAGTCCAAATGACCCCTCAAATTCCAATTTTAAGGTCTCTAACTCACAAGCCCTAATTACCCATTTTTAGCACTGTTTTCCCCCAATTTTCACCACTAATCAGACTTTTAATCACATATAAACGAGTTTTAAGTCCAAAATCCTTACCTCAATGAAGAACTATTGATTTCCCTCTTCAATAACCCTTCAAAAGCTTCAACCTGAATAAGAATGGTGAAAGAATGACCAAAATTCACTAAGGGCCCTTTTTATATGCTCTACCCAGCGATTACCGCACCTATGGTCCTTTCCTCGCACCTGTGGACCCGCACCTGTGGTCCCAGGTGCGTACCTGCGAAAATGACTTAAGTCCGAACTTCCGCACCTGCGGCCCTCTTCTCGCACCTGCGGGCTCACACGCGACCAGGCGTCTGCACCTGCGCTCCTTGTCCAGGTCCCCCTCTTCCGCACCTGCGCAAGAACCATCGCACCTACGGCCATCGCACATGCGGCTCCCCATCCGCATGTGTGGAAACATCAGAAGACTTCACACCAGCAACCTTTTCACTCTTCAAAACTTCCCGACGGCCATCTGAAATCATCCCGAGCCCCTCGGACCCCAACCAAAAATACCAACAATTTCCGTAACCTTATTCAATTTTAGTCGAGCCTTCAAAACACCAAAAATAATGCACGAACACTAAAATCACCCCAAATTAAAGCTTATGAACTTTGAAACTTCTAAATTTCACCAAGGATGCCGAAACCATCCAAAACACATCCGATTTACCTGAAAATTTGCGCACATATCCAAAATGACATTACGAACCTATTCCAATTTTCGGAATTCCATTCCGACCCCGCTAGCCTATTTTCCCCTGCTGACCGGAAATCGCCAAAAACTAACTTTTACCAATTCAAGCCTTATTCTACAGGGACATCAAAACTTGATTCCGAACACACTCCTAAGTTCCAAATCACCTAACGAAGCTATCCGAGCTATAAAATCCACATTTTGAGGTCGTTTACCCAATAGTCAACTTCCGGTTGACTTTTCTAACTATAAGGCCAACTTAAGAGACTAAGTGTCTCATTTTTTACCATGACCACTCTGAACCCGAGTCACCAACCAAACACCACACAAAAGAGATGAACCACACAAGCAATGAAGTAGAAATGGGGGAAACGGGCTAAACTCTCAGAACAACCGGTCGGGTCGTTACAGTATACCACACAAGGTGCATATATGAGATGGTTACATGTGCAATTATTATTAACCCGTAACTTGTTATTTGCGAGATAACTTGCTCAATAATTTAATTTAGAGCATAATTTCTAGATTTTCTATTCAAGATAATTTATCTTGATAAGTTGGTTAACATCACAATTGGTTTAGCAAGATGATTTATTGAGTGCCTCCACTTAATATTGTGAACAACTAATTTTTTACCACACACAAATTATATATTATTTTAGTATAAATATTTTTTTGGGTCTAATCTTGATGTTTTAAAGTTTTATCTTACTCTTAATAGATTTTATATTACATTAAAAAATAACCACCTCATTACACCATGTTCCCCTCAAACCCCTCATTTTCTCGACTTCCCCACTTCACTCCACTCACACTCACACATCCCCACCTCCTGAGACCAAAGCCACCCACCACTGATAATAGGAGCATCTTTACAGTTTGGACGGGCATAAAAAATTGCTAGGATTAATGTTATATAAGAACCTCTAAAAGGAGCCAAAAAAGGGACTGGGTTCCCTTAAAAAACTTAGGCTGGCTAGGAATATAGAACTACAGATACATTAGTTAGAACGTACAACGACACTGAACCAAACACAGAACATTTGCACCACCATTTTCGCTCATTGCACCTCCATTTTCGCTCATTGCATTCATAGCCCGTGTCTCTCTTTCTCTTGATACAAACAAATAAATCAATGTATTTGTGTGTATATACAAGGAAAAAAGCGTTGAATGCTCTGAGTTCCCAAGATAGAAATCAACGTAGATAGTTTCAATGAAGACCCCAAAGGAGTTTATGTCATTTTAATTTGAAGACGGAGTTCGAGATTTCGTTCGCGGTTCCGAGTTTGAGGTTCTAAAAGAAAAAGATAGTGTTGCTATCATCTAACTTTGGAAATCAGTTGATTAGTCGTGGTGTTATTTTATGTAATCTCCGCAAAAGATGATAGTCAATTCTTTCTTATCAATTAAAACCGCTACTGAGTTGAAACATGATATGGTTTCTTGCTATATTTTTTTAGAAAAGTAGACGTCTTTGTGAAAACTTATTATAGGGTTATGGTTTCAATTATATACTCATAAACGTTATCCTTTGCTTGTTTGGATCTAACTATTACTTAGTGAATATGTTTGTTAATTACACATGCTATGACCATGATAAAACATGCTATGTTAATGAATATGTTTTTTTTGTATCGTCTTTTCATAGAATATAGGAAATTTAAGGTGGAATTTTGATTATTAAGAGGCGCAAATATAATTATGTCAATAATGTAAGGATTTAATGCAATGTAATAAAAAAAAAATCCTCGTTCTCTTTGATTTATTTTGTTTTTGTTTTTTTTAAACTCTTGTTTGTAATTTAATTATAAAGTGTCATAAATGCTTTACGCATCAGTTGAATGCCAAATCCATTTCCACTATCGACAAATTTAAACCTAGCGAATTTTAAGTTGGACCATATCATGTTTTCATCACATCAGCTTTTGATTTTAATGAGAATGACCGCCTTAATTGGAAAACAAATAATAGTAAATTGTACAAATAATTGAAATACTCTAAAACGGTAGAAAACCTTAGACGTACTTTAAATATTAGCCCATGTGTTCATACCCGAACCTTGGATTGATATGCTTAAATAATAAAAGGATCATGTGTGCATTCCACGTCTCGGTGCCTTTAAATTTAAAATAATTATGTTATAACTATGTGTACATTTTGTACCTTGGTTTAACATTTAATTTCAAAGAAGTACCTTGTGTGCATACCGCATTTGGGTGAACACAATTAATAAAATATAATAATTAATTAAGCGATAACAAATAAGCCATCAATAAAATACAAGAATAATAAAAAATTGATTTAATCCTTACATTAGTCAATAAAGCGACCGTGTTAGAACCACGGGACTCGAGGAGTGCCTTACACCTTCCCTTCGGTCAACAGAATTCCTTACTCAGTCTTCTGTTTCGTAGACCATGAATTAGGAGTCAAATCTTCTTTTTGATAAGGGATTCAATAAAAGGTGACTTGGAACACCAAAACTCAATTCCAAGTGGCGACTCTAAGTAATAAATAATCCATTTTCAAAACGTCACTTCAATTGGAAAAACTCTTCTAACTCAACCACGTAATAGGGTTGTGTGGACATAAGAGAGGTGTGACAGCTATGGCGACTCCGCTGGGGATAATTAAAAAGAATTCAAGCTTTATATATTGAGTCTTGTTTGGCTTTTATCATGTTTTAGATATTATTGTGTTTGGAAGCCTAATGTGATACTTTCCGCTTATTTACCGTTTAAATATTCATTTGAATTGTGATATAATTGTATCCTCTCCGCACCCCTCTGAGTCCTCTGAAAGGTAGTTATGTTGTGTTTGCCTACCAGCATCACAAAACTTCTGTCTTGAGATAACCTACCAGCTTCTGGTGAAGGATTTAGTCACACATGTTTAGGCGGGAGATCCGTTAGCTAGCCAGTGTTGCTCTACTATTGGTGACGCTTGACGCTCCTCGGCTCGGGTTGTCTGCCCGGGTAAGCCAGGTCTAGATACCATCTCCTTAAGGATTTGAAAACTTAGAAGAACAAGTCACATACAATGAATATCCCTAGTAGATTACGCTTTATTTACATCATGTGCATTGGACTTAGTTGGGACTCGGCACAGGGGCCGGACCTGTCTAAGACAGGTACCAATTTTTCATACCAACATGTTCATTTTTCTGTGCTACATGTAACATTATTTGGTAGGCTTAACTAAAATGTTCACCGGCTTTAGGATAGATTGATTGAACAGAGGAGAGGGAAAGAGAAAATATCCCCCAAGTTTTCATAAAGTACTCATTTTAAAAATAGAATAAAATAAAATAAAATTTTGAAGGTTTTTGGTGCGTAAAATCACAATTTTCAAAATAGAATTTTTATTATTTATTTTAACCGAACTACGCAGGTTTCATCGGATGTGAGATACGTAGGCAACCTTCATCGAGTCCGGCCCCCACTTTTCAAAAATTCAAAAATATTTTCTTTAATTTCTTCTCAAAATCCAAAAATAACTTTTGTTCTTCAACAAAAGTTTTTCTTTCGAAAAATAAAAAAAAAATTAAATTCAAAAATAAATTTTTTTTCTAGAAATTTTTTCTTTCATAAATTCAAAATAAAAGTTCAAAATCCAAAAATATGTTATTTCTTCTTTAGAAGTCTTTCTTTCGAAAATTCAAAAAAAATCTTGTTAGGTATATCATGGTCTGAATTGTGTAAGAGTAAGAGTTAGTTTGTTTACTTTATTCCTGATTTCCTTGAACTACGTAATGGTCTGATTCATGTGGCGTCATGATACGTAGGCAATCCTTATCGGATCTGATCATAGCCATAATCAATAAAAATAATTGATTGAGAAAAAAACAAGGAAAGACAAAAAGCGTTAAATTCGGGAGGAAATAAATCAACAAGCCGGGATGAAGCATGAAGCCTTCCAAGATCATTTTAGAAAGGAAAATGGCATTAGGTGCATGACATACAATGTGTGATTAATATCTGCAAAATGCCTAACTCTAACACGCATGTTGTTTGTCATTTTTAAGAGATAAAGTTAAACAGAGGTGGTTGGTTTGTGGTTTAAACTGGCGACTCACCCTTACAACATGAGATCAAAAGGAAAAAGTAGAATGGAAAACAACAGTGAGAATGAGTCAGAATTGGTCGCACAAGGTTCGAGACTGGTTGAAGAAGTAAGAGTGTTGAAACAACAATTGGCAGAGAAGTACCAAGCTTAGGTGAATGGACAGGCACCCCCACACTACCCATAGAGCCTTCAGATAATCTTCATAATATGTCAGTTGCAAATCAAGTACACGTCTCCATAGCAAGTAACCCATTGTACCAACCTGGATTGAGTCTGAGCATTAACCTTCTCACTATCCCCAGTACCTCCATTTCGCGTCCTCCAACCGCAACCTCATAAATGACCCACCTACTGTATCCACTGTCCATACTTTCATCGTACCTCAACCAGCTCTTGCTCAAGAGTCCAACAATGATCCACAATTGAATGCTCATGATGCCAAACATTACTCTCCAGAACTGACTTTCAAGGTTCCAAATTCATACAAGCATACTCCTCAGAACATATTCCCAGTTGAGATCGAAAAGCCTGACAAGAATATGGAACAAAAGGAAA
>ML307769.1:0-47250 GCA_005239505.1 Nicotiana paniculata | reverse complement strand
AGAAAGATGAAGAGTTTGGAACAAACCATGAGAAACATACAGGGTTTGGGAGGCCACAAGAGTGTGTCCTTTAATGATCTATGCATGTTTCCCCATGTCCATTTGCCACCCGGTTTCAAGACCCCCAAGTTTGACAAGTATGATGGGCATGGTGATCCCATTGCCCATTTGAAGAGGTATTGTAACAAATTAAGGGGAGCAGGAGGCAAAGAAGAATTACTTATGGCTTATTTTGGGGAAATCTTTACGGGAATTGCATCAGAGTGGTTCATAGATCAAGACATCTCTCACTGGCACGTTTGGAACGACATGGCTCAAGATTTTGTCCAACAGTTTCAGTACAATATTCATATAGTTCCAGAACGATCCTCTCTTGTCAACATAAAGAAGAAACCAACAGAAAGCTTTAGAGAATATGCAATCAAGTGGAGAGAGCACGCCACTAGGGTCAAACCACCAATGAAAGAGGCAGAAATGATTGACTATTTTCTCCAAGCTCAGGATCCTGATTACCTCCATTACATGTTGGCCGCCATTGGTAAACCTTTCGCTGAGGCGATTAAGATTGGTGAAATAGTTGAGAATGGCATGAAGTCGGGAAAAATTATGACTCAAGCAGCCCTTAAGGCGAACACTCAAGCAATTCAAAGCGGGTCAAGCAGTTTCGAAAATCGAAAAAAGAAAGAGGAAGGATCCATACAGGATGACAATGATGAAGTTTGCCAGGGTCTCAAGGAGATGTTCTACGAGATAAATATGGTTCAAGTTGGTGAGGGCCCCAGTCGTGCAAGTGTTCAGCTTATTGGTCCAGATACCTCGCTCACCAACTGGGAAGCAACTCATCTTCCCATCAGGAAGGAGCCTTGGTAGTCTGTTTTGTTGCTTTTTCTGTATTTGGATTATTTTAAGGGTTGTAACCCAGATATTTTAGTTTAACTGCTTTTCTTTGATGTTAACCCTTCTACCCTTTCAAATTCAATGAAACGAAGTTCCATTTTCTTAGTAAAATTCTATCTTTTCCTTTTCCTAATTTTTGTTAATTTTTTATCCTTTTCAGTTTCGTTAATGCTGACTTTAAAAACATGACATGCATGCGGAATTCATGCCCAGATTTTAAAAAGTTGTCTAATCTCAAAATAATGTATCAGGAAGTTGAGGTTCCCTCTCTCCTAATCATTGTTGAAGCAGGGATCGAAGACATTGACTGGGTCAAGTCCCGATTGGAACAATTGAGTTTAATTGATGAAAAGCGTTTGGCGGCAGTTTATTTTGGTCAGTTGTACCAACAAATAATGGCACGCGCTTACAATAAGAAAGTGCACCCAAGACAATTTGACGTAGGACAACTTGTTTTGAAACGTATCTTTCCGCACCAGGAAGAAGCAAAAGGAAAGTTCGCCCTGAATTGGCAAGGTCCTTACCTCTTCAAGAAAGTATTGTCAAAAGGAGCTCTACACAAAGGTGACAGACATATCCGTCAACGTGGATGCGGTCAAGAGATACTATGTCTGATATGACTCTGTTGGGGCATTTTTATACTTAGCATTCTCACGTTGGGATGATGAAAGGCTATCATTCTCGCTACCCAAACACTGGTCAACCCTAGTTAGCCCTTTGAAGGCTTGTTTATATTTCTTTGTTTTCCCCTCTTTTGGAACTAATGTACTTTAAAAAAATCAAAAAAAATTCAAAAATCAAAAAAAAAATGATCAAAACGAGTTCATGTTAATTGAACTACGTCCGACCTGATTCCGAAAAAATACGTAGGTAGCCTCACTCTGGAGTTCGGTCACACTAAAACAAAAATCTCCATTTCCCAGTATTCAAAGAAACTGGAGCATGATTTTATTTTATTTTTCGACGGTTTTTCCGTCAAAATGGTTCCAAAGTTGTAATTCAGTTTAATAGTTCTTTTTACCTTTCCCTTTGAAGACCTTCTTATCAACTTTCGAGGATGCTAAGTTGGTATATTACGGTGATGCCTCAGCCATTTTAAAGAGAAAAAAATAAAATGATAAAGTCTTATTGGTGAAAACCCTCACGGGAACTATAAGGCGATAGTGCATTGAGAGAAAGGCAAATGAGAGAGGTCGACTGGTAAAAACCGACAAAAGACATTGTTGATCGATTTAGGCCTTCATATATCCCGAAAAAAGCATGGTTAAGACAAATAACTCAGTTTCAAAGTGAAGTTTACAATGGATTTTGAGAATTAGACGGTTCAGAAGGATCGGGCATCCAGTCCAAAGTGCATGTCATGTTCATTGAAGTCAGCATATTCCTCCAAATAAGTCCTTTTTATTTTTATTTTTCTTCTCTAAAAGGTACACTTCTTGATTAAGTTGTAATACCTATTAGTTCACCTTCTTGTTTCCTCTCGTACTATTCATTTTGAGTCCTTTTCTGTCTAATTTCGTGCAAGCAAAGCAAATAAAAGGCCGCAAAATTGGTTACAGTTTCCCTGTTATATGAAGCAAAACTTTCTGTGCATGAACAACATAAGCAAAGGCATAAAGCCACCTTTGATTTTCCCTGAGGAGCAAAAGGCTTGAAGGACGGAACAATGTGTCAAGGGTCGACAAAAGTTACTCAGTTAAAAGTTGTTCTGGGAGCAAGGTTGTTTTCACCATAAACACAAATGGTGATAGCCGCAAAATAGTCAGGTTCTGATGTTGAGAAAGAAGATCTCCAGAAAGTAACGACAGAATCTCCCAAAAATTTGTACGACCATCGACGGAGTTAGTGTTTCTAACAAGTGTAATGGACGCAAAGTCAAGTCGCCCAAGAAATCAAGGCCACAAACTGACCACCATTTTAAAACTAACAAATTTTCTTTGTTCAGAACAGGAACAGAACAATTTTAGGAAACAGTTCGTGAAAAGACGAAGACCACCAAGTGAAGTTCTCAAATCCATAGTTTTCTTCTAATATACATGTAATCATGTTATTCTTAGTTTCATTATAGGGAATCAATACCCTATCTTCAACACAGGGTACCACATCCCTGGTCGCATTACTTTCTGCCTACATAGGGTACGACATTCCCTAGTAGAATCTCAGTGAGCCATGAGCCTCACCTTATTTCCAACACAGGGTACTACATCCCCTGGTTGAATTTCTTATTGCTAACATAGGGTAATACATCCCTTAGTTGCATTTTTTTTCTTCCTACATAGGGTATGACTTTCCCTAGTAGAATCTTAGAGAGCCAAGAGCCTCATCAACTAGGGTACGACATTCCCCAGTTGCATTTATTTTTGCCAACATAAGGTACGACATTCCCTAGTAGCATCTCAGAGCGCCACGATCCACATCTTATCACCAACACATGGTATTACATCTCCTGTTGCATTACTTTCTGCCAGCATAGGGTACGACATTCCCTAGTAGCATCTCAATGGGCCATGAGCCTCACCTTATTTCCAACACAGGGTACTACATCCCTTGGTTGCATTTCTTATTGCTAACATAGGGTACTACATCCCCTAGTTGCATTTTTTTTTTCTGCCTACATAGGATACGACATTCCCTAGTAGAATCTTAGAGATCCAAGAGCCTCATCTGGTTGTCAACACAGGGTACTACATCCCCTGGCTGCATTACTTTCTGCCAACATAGGGTACGACATTCCCTAGTAGCATCTCACTGGTCCATGAGCCTCACCTTATTTCCAACACAGGGTACTACATCCCCTGGCTGCATTACTTTCTGCCAACATAGGGTACGACATTCCCTAGTAGCATCTCACTGGTCCATGAGCCTCACCTTATTTCCAACACAGGGTACTACATCCCCTGGCTGCATTACTTTCTGCCAACATAGGGTACGACATTCCCTAGTAGCATCTCACTGGTCCATGAGCCTCACCTTATTTCCAACACAGGGTACTACATCCCCTGGTTGCATTTCTTATTGCTAACATAGGACTACATCCCTTAGTTGCATTTTTTTCTGCCTACATAGTGTACGACATTCCCTAGTAGAATCTTAGAGAGCCAAGAGCCTCATCTTATTGTCAACACAGGGTACTACATTCCCTGGTCGCATTATTTTCTGCCTACATAGGGTACGACATTCCCTAGTAGCACCACAGAACGCTGCAAGCATTATCTTATTGCCAACACAGGGTACTACATTCCCTGGATGCATCTTATTGCCAACATAGGGTACTAAATCCTCGGTCTGCATTTATATTCTGCCTACATAGGGTACAACATTCCATAGTAGAATCTCAGCGAGCCTTGAGCTTCATCTTATTTCCAACACAGGGTACTACATCCTCTGGCTGCATTACTTTCTGCCAATATAGGGTACGACATTCCCTAGTAGAATCTCAGAGTGCCACGAGCCTCATCTTATCGCCAACACAGGGTACTACATCCTGTGGCTGCATTACTTTTTGCCAACATAGGGTACGACATTCCCTAGTAACTTCTTAAAGTGCCACGATCCTCATCTTATTGCCAACAAAGGGTACTACATCCCTGGTTTCCTTCCCTCATATTAATATAGTGTACGACATCCTCTATTGTCAAAAAGAAAAAAAAAAGGAGTCTATTTCTCTTTCAATTCTTTATTCAGCAATAGCAAAGATAGTTTAATGTGTTTTCAATAACACACAAAATTTCCTATTTCAAATTGGGGCAGAAAATTTTTGTTTGTTTTGTTTGTTTGTGATGGCTTGTAGGTTTTTCTGCAAAGCACGGATTGGATGTGCAAAAATAAGATTTCAGCTCTCGCTAGAGAAAGTGGGACGTTGGATCTCAATACTAGCCGAACCAGCTTTGGCATAATGCATGCAGAGATATAGGATATTAAGATCCATTTTCTCATCATCTAATCAAGAAACAGGCCTGTGAGAATATGTCCTAGTCTGCTTCATCAAGAACATCAAGTTTCAGTCTAAAGTCAATGGGGGAAGCAAGTCAAGAATCAAGACAAGACTCCAGATGGAATTTATATAGGAATTTTGTAACTCTTAGATTTCAAGAGTATGTAATTTTCTTTTCATTTTGATGTAATAGTAGGAATCGCGGATCGCAACCTCGATGGAACTTCGCTCGAATCTCCATCTAAGCATACGCATCGCTCTACTTGAACTACATGTGACCTGATTCTCATATAACCCGGGATATGTAGGCTACCTAAAATCAAGGCTCGGTCGCAACCCCTTCTTTTCTTTACTTTTCCCTTTTAAATAATAGTGAGGTAAAAAATTCGTCACCTTGTTCATTTTTTATCCTGAAAACTCTTCATGTTTCCAAGCAAAGAGGGGCATGCTGTGAACAACTAATTTTTTACCACACCCAAATTATATATTATTTTAGTGTAAATATTTTTTTTGGGTCTAATCTTTATGTTTTAAAGTTTTGTCTTACTCTTAATAGATTTTATATATATATATATATATAAGTAACTACCCCATTACACCATGTTCCCCTCAAACCCCTCATTTTCTCAACTTCTCTACTTCCCCCCACTCACACTCCCACATCCCCACCTCCTGAGACCAAAGCCACCCAACACTGATAATAGGAGCATCTTTACAATTTTGACGGGCATCAAAAATTGCTAGGATTAACGTTATATAAGAACCTCTAAAAGGAGCCAAAAAAGGGACTGGATTCCCTTAAAAAAACTTAGGCTGGCTAGGAATATAGAACTACAGATACAGTAGTAAGAACGTACAACGACACTGAACCAAACACAGAACGTTTAAACCTCCATTTTCGCTCATTGCACCTCCATTTTCACTCACCCCATTCATAGCTCGTGTCTCTCTTTCTCTTGATATAAACAAATAAATCAATGTATTTGTGTGTATATACAAGGAAAAACAAGAAGGAAAAAGTGTTGAATGGTCTGAGCTCCCAAGATAGAAACCAACGTAGATAGTTTCAATGAAGACCCCAAAGGAGCTTATGTCATTTTAATTTGAAGACGGAGTTCGAGAGTTCGTTCGCGGTTCCGAGTTCGAGGTTCTAAAAGAAAAAGTTAGCATTGCTATCGTCTAACTTTGGAAATCAGTAGATTAGTCGTGGTGTTATTTTATCTAATCTCCCAAAAGGTGACAATCAATTCTTTCTTATCAATTAAAAGCGCTACTGACTTGAAACATGATATGGTTTCTTGCTATATTTTTTTTAGAAAAGTAGACGTCTCTGTGAAAACTTATTTTAGAGTTATGATTTCAATTATATACTCATAAACGTTATCATTTGCTTGTTTGGATCTAACTATTACTTAGTGAATATGTTTGTTGAATTATACATGCTATGACCATGATAAAGCATGCTATGTTAGTGAATATGTCTTTTTGTATTGTCTTTTCATAGAATAAAGTAGGAAATTTAAGATGGAATTTTGATTATTAAGAGGTGCAAATATAATTATATCAATAATTTAAGGATTTAATGCAATGTAATAAAAAAAATCCTTTTATTTCGTTCTCTTTGATTTATTTATTTTTTGTTTTTTCTTAAATCTTGTTTGTAATTTAATTATAAAGTATCAGAAATGCTTTACGCATCAGTTGAACACCAAAGCCATTTCCACTATCGACAAATTTAAACCTAGCGAATTTTAAGTTGGACCCTATCATGTTTTGATCGCATCAGCTTTTGATTTTAATGAGAATGACCACCTTAATTGGGAAAAAAATAATAGTAAAATGTACAAATAATTGAAATACTCTAAAACGGTAGGAACCTTAGACGTACTTTAAATATTAGCCCATGTTTTCATACCCTAACCTTGGATTGGTATGCTTAAATAATAAAATAATCATGTGTGCATTCCGCGTCTCGGTGCCTTTAAATTTAAAATAATTATGTTATAACCATGTGTACATTTTGTACCTTGGTTTAACATTTAATTTCAAAGAAGTACATTGTGTGTGTACCACATTTAGGTGAACACAATTAATAAAATATAATAATTAATTAAGCGGTAACAAATAAGACGTAATCAATAAAATACAAGAATAATAAAAATTTGATTTAAGCCTTACATTAGTCAATAAAGCGCCTGTTCTAGAACCACCGTACTCGAAGGGTGCCTTACACCTTCCCTTCGGTCAACAGAATTCCTTACTCAGTCTTCTATTTTGTAGACCATGAATTAGGAGTCAAATCTTTCTTTTGATAAGGGATTCAATAAAAGGTGACTTGGAATACCAAAACTCAATTCCAAGTGGCGACTCTAAATAATAAATAATCTCTTTTCAAAACGTCACTTCAACCACGTAATAGGGTTGTGTGGACATAAGAGTGGTGTGATAATAGTTAAATTATTACTTATGAGAACAAAGTTATTTATATCAGTTTGATATACATTATATACGAAAGTATATTACATTCTCCCCTTATAAGTGGTCCAGGGTCAGGAACCAAGTAATTTCATTTTATTATTATTGATGTACGGCGTATATTTTGATTAACACCATAATACACAAATATGGGTTCCCAAAATTGAGGAAGAAAGCTAGTTTTTCTAACATGAGGGGGAGACAAAATAAACAGTTGAGAAAAAGTTATGTGGAATGAATTATCATTTGTACCTCTAGATCCTTGAAGATAATATGAACTTGAAGTTGATAAAAAGATAATTCATCTATGATGCAAAGCATGCCAGACGCATTTGTTGACCCAAAGAAAGTAACTGTATTCTCACTACAAATGCTCTTATTAGAATAATTCCTAGAAGGACAAAATCTATGTACACTTAAAGCGTATAGACAAATCAGTTTCAAATAAAATTCATTATAAATAGGATGAGCAAATGATCAAAATGATTATAATAAGGAGGCAAGCGATCTTGAAGATCACATGACATAACATTTCATAAAATCTCAGAAGAGGTTCAGGTACCTGAAAATATGAATGAAGAGATCTCTACGTTATGTCTTTATGAAATAAATATTGGAACCAATAAAAATTTTCGTCGACGACATCTTTCTTAGTTCTAAGTTAGATGAGGACCTCAAGTCTGTCGAATACATAAACAAAAATATAGGCCAAATAGATAGACACAATTTGAGTAGAATTGGTTTCATATGAAAGACATATAGTTTTGGATTTGCAGTTCAAACACTTGAAAGTATAAATTCAATGGTGTGTGCAATTACCTTTATCTATCTTATATGTGTAACATAACATAAAAACTTGATATGCATCTAAAGTCCATTCATATTGCTTATATGACAATCCATGAAGAATTTAAATTTCTTAAAGCATATAAAATTCTTGGTCATGAAATACTACATCCTAAGTACAATTTGTGCACATTTCTATCTTGCTATAATTATAAGCATGATAATGCGATAGCGAGAATTTTCAAGGTGTAACATATTCATTGGAGTTAATATGCGTGAGTTATTCACCAAATCTTTGCTGACGTCAACCTCCAAGAAGCTAGTGCACAAGATTGGGATGCGAAGGCTCAAGGATGTGAATTGATGCTCTCATCAGAGGGAGTTAATACGGATTGCACTCTTTTTCCCGTACAAGGTTTTGTCCCACTGGCTTTTCCTTGCAAGGTTTTTAACGAGGAAACGAAAAGGCGTATTTCTAAACACGTATACTCTTTTTCCTTTTCTAGTTTCCCATTGTGTTTTATTTTAGTTAATTTTAACGAGGCACATTATTTGTTGAATAGACATTGAAGGGGGAGTATTATAAATAGTATTTTATTTATGGTAAATGTCTATATTTTAGAGAGATTTTAGGGTTTGTTACTTGGTGGCTAAGTCACTTTTTTCCTATAAATAGAGGGGTTCTATTCCATCGTAATTGATCCCAAAACCAATAAGAATTCTCTCTCTACTTTGCTTTGCAATACTCTTCTTCTTCTTTTGTTGTTTTATAACAATGACATAACTAATATCGATAGCAATAACTAAGGGCGTGTTTGGTATGAAGAAAAATATTTTCCACTAGAAAATATTTTCATGAAAAATTAGTGGTTTTATTACTTATTTTTCCTTGTTTGGTTGGTGAGTGGAAATAGTTTTTAGAAAATACTTTCTAGTGTTTGGTTAGAGACTAGAAAATATTTTTTAATGCTACTTTGTTTTTGGTTGAAAAAGAAAGTGCTCTTTATAAAACATGAAAATAAAGTACTCATTTTATTGAAATAAAAGAAAATACTTTTTATACATCATGAAAATAAAATACTCATTTTGTTAAAAATAAAAAAAAATACTTTTTTTACATCATGAAAAAAATTACTCATTTGTTGAAATGAAAAAAAAATTATATCTATAACATGAAAAGAAAGTACTATTAATAATATTATTATTTAGAGGTGGGGTAGGGTGGAGGAGGTGGGGTGGGTAGGTAGGGGTGGGGTGGGGGTTAGCATGGGGCTAGGTGGGTGAGGGTGGCGTGTGGAGGTGGGTTGGTGGGAATGGAGAATAGGATGGGGAAGGTTGAGAAGGAATTTTGGAAAATATTTTCCCTTCTATTGATAGGGAAAATATTTTCCTTCAATTGGAGGAAAATGAGTTCGTGGAGAAAATATTTTCCAAATTATTTATTCTAACAAAATATGAAAAAATTTAAAAATATTTTACGAAAAATATTTTCCTTCATACCAAACACACCCTAAGTTAAAACAGATTTGGACTTGAGAGGCCTACTTGACAGGAAACAAAATGGGCTAAACTTGGGCTACCCACATCGTTCACTTATCTGATGACAAATATGATACGGATTTTTACCAAAATAGCCGGCCAGTTTCACTATTTATATTTTTTAGCCAGTACACATAGATTATACATTAATTATACATGATTATACACATATTATATATAGATTATACATATGTTATACATTCGCCAGCTATTTTTTATTTAAGTGATTAGGTGCAGGTTAAATCACCCTTTATAGCCCCTCAAAATTTTAATAGCCCGTATTTTTTCTCATTGACACGAAATGGCCCTTCGGCCTAAACATATTGCATCTAGTAGCTCGAAATGTCTATTTTATATATTTTTTGTATAGTGGCAGTCTATTTCGTATATTTTTTGTATAGTGACAGACTATTTTGTATACTTTTGTATAGTAACAGTCTATGTTGTATAGTGACAGTCTATTTTGTATATATTTTGTATAGTGAAAACTATTGTATATAAATTGTATAGTGGCAGTCTATTTAGTATATTTTTGTATAGTGACAGACACAGTTTATTTTGTATATATTTTGTATAGACAGTCTATTTAGTATATTATTTGTATAATGACATTCTATTTTTGTATATAGTTTGTATAATGACACTCTATTGTATATAAATTGTAGAATGGCAATCTATTTTGTATAATTTTTGTATAGTGACAGTCTATTTTGTATATATTTCAACTTTATGCATAGTTAACTCATCTCATCTTTCTCTAATTGAGAGACCAGCCATCGGCATTCATTGCCTCACAAACGCCGAAAATGGTAACAAGATTGCCAGAGTTTTAAATTTTCAGACAAAGATCTTCAAAATATTAACTTCATATTCAAAGAAACTATAAGAGAAAATCAGAGAAAGAATAAAAGGCCATGAGAGTCGTGGTTGGCGGAGTTGCTTCTTCAACGGCGAGGACACTGGGGCAACTTCCGACCGACCTCCGGTGGGAGAATCGTTTTCCCTTTCTTTTCTCTTTTTTTAGATGTTGAAGGTAAATCAAAATACATATTAAAGCAGTAACTATGATACACCGGAAATCAAAATACATTTGTTTAGCTCTGTTGACAGTGGTAACAGTCGTGGTTTCTAGCATGAGAGGGAAGAAGAGAGATAGTAAGGAAGATGGGGATGGAAGGCGACTGTTATCCGTCCTCTCAAAAATGAGAGATGTAAAAATGTGATTGGGAACTCAAGATTTGCTAGAGAAGTTCACCAACGGAGAAGAAAATAGAGTTATTCGGATTGAAGAATCCAATTTTCCTCAGTGGTAGTCGTTGCTATTATTTTTAGGCTATGACTTGTATAGGTAAATTTGTGGCTATCAGGTGATATATGTTTGGCCCAATGAGCTATAAATGAATTTTTCTCTCAAATCTTCAATATGATAGACTTTGGTTCAATCCTTCTCGATCAGTTCTAATGATCTCCAAAATTTAGGAGCCCAACTAGAACAAGGTCCTCGTATCTTTCTCAACAAAGATGTAAAAATAACACGGGCTAGCCCGTTTTCGGACTGGTCATTCAAAAATAGCCAGCATTTGCCAAGTCATTAAAAAATAGCCACTATTTTGCTTCAACAAAGACCGGTCTAGCATAATATACTAGAGTTTAGTGCACCTTTATATGAACTTCCAGCATATTATGCTGGAACTCCAACACGCGGAAAGTTCCAGCATAAGATACTGGAGATTCAAGCACCTGTGTATGAACTTCCAGCATATTATACTGGACCAGTATACTTTGCTGGAACTCCAGTATATTATGTTGGAGTTCCAGTATACTTATGCTGGAACTCCAGTATAATATGTTGGAGTTCCATTATACTTATGTTGGAACTCCAGTATAATATACTGGCGTATTTTCCGGATTTTGAACAGTATTTTCGTTCAGATTTATTTTTACATAAAAAGTGGCTAAATTTCGATTACTTTTAAAAATATGGTTATTTTTGAATGATCACTTATAAATCTGACTAGTTTTGAATTTCTGCCGCAAAGATCTATCAGTGACCCATGAATACATTGTGATGATGGATGCTAAACCTGGTGGAACGTTGGTTTATGTTGCTTTAGGAGTCAATTAAGTTTGATAAATGAAAATACTTTAGCATGACTGCATGATAATAATAAAAAGGGAAAAATACATAATTGGCGGCTGGCTAGAACTAATTACTCATAAATCAGTAATTAAGATTGGCTAAAGTAGTAACGAAAGTGTTACGTATATTATTGACTTGTACACAGTACATCTCAGACAAAACACCTTTGTCCTCACAAAGATTCTTGTCATACATAGTGCTAAACAAAGACAACGAACATTGCACGTGCTCTTCTGCAACACAAATGTAGCTAGAATAACCACAAAGGCTACATTAGAGTATTATATTTCTGACCAAGTTCCTTGTTGCTCTTCTGCAACAGAAGTAGAAAGCAACAAATTATAATTAGCAGAATTCCTGACAGAACAATTGGCCCTAATTTCACCTTGTGTCCCAGTCAGCACATTCAACTGCCCCATCTTGATCATAGAATTCACAAATTCCTCAAAGAAAAGTGACTCATTAATAGCAAAGCTAGTAACAATGCCTCGAGTCCTTCTATCCGTGTACAAATCTTGATCCGATGTGAATAGTCCTTGTCGATTCATGAGATCAACGTAGTACTTGTTATCGAACTTGTTAGGTGATCGAATGTCAAGAACAGTAGTGTTCGTGGAGTTTGAAGTTGGACAAGTGTTTTTAAGGTTGTTGGCAAAGGTTTTGTCCATGGAGGGATCTTGGTTAGGGTAAAGTCTTTCAGTGAAAGAAGTGCAATGTCCAATGCCAATGGTGTGGCCACCAGAAAGTGCAACAACATCAGTTGGGGTGAAGTTTTTGGTGGCAAGTGAAGTTAAAATGGCACTAGCGTTGAATGAAGGTGGTGGAAGGTTGGCTAGGGTTTCATTTCTTGTTGCAAAATTGAGTCCATCCCTTCTTCCTAAAGGTAGATCATAATCAGGGCCACCAGACTGCAATATTATCCATGAATAAAGATATTAATTACTTCATGTTAAGCCTGATGAATTCTTTAATTTCAATACGAAGTACTTCGAAAATATTTGCATAATCAAATAAACTTAATTTTAAGATCATGATTATATGAATTTTTCTTTAGCCGCAATTTTTATATGCTTTTAGATATTTTAGATTGCTAATTATTGTGATTTATAGTACTTTTTTTTCGTAGTTTCCAAATATAAAAAAACTTAAAGATTTTATGTCTAAATTCACGATCAGAAGTTTGAGTCTCGAAGTTCGAGGTCCGCCACATAAATGGGTGTAATTGATAACCTCATAAAAATAATAATTACAAACTTATTTGATGCCTTATAATTGTCACGTGAAAAAAACTGTCCTATTAGTTCTTAACTTTTTTATAAGAATTAAAAAAAAAATTTCTTCACTTCATGGTGAGGGGAACTAATTAACGCGGAGTCTAAAATTTGGAAAGAAAATGAAAAAAAAAAAGTTACTACGACATTGTATTAATGGTGTGACAGTCTAGCTAAAACTTATTGATACTGACGCTTGAATGCGAACATTATTGAGAAGTGATACTTGGCAATTGTTTGAGGCCTTTGTACTATAGCTTATTGAATTATTTGTCATAACACTTTATCACGTTGAACAACTTTACAAATATGCTTCTGAGTTGTTTGGCCACTAATTTTTCTTTTAGCTACTCGAACAGTCTTGATCTAGTTTGAGTCCGAACTTAATCCAAAAATTTTAAACAAGGATCTCAAACATTCTAAAAAATATAGGCCAATTTTCCACGACTATAAAGTCTTCTGTTTCATCTCATAAGTTCACAATAATTTTAAAACTAACTTCAGGTAAAAGTCTTGAAAGAAAAAAGTTTAGTTATATGTTAAAAAGAATATTTTGTACCAAGATAAACTGGATCCTCATATAGAATTGCTGTTATACCGACATCTGAGCAATTTAGCCGAACTTGATAGTTATATGTACACTAGTCCTACCATTAATTTGAATAGTTAGACCTAACAAATTAATTAGCTGGGGCTATTTGAATACATTCAAACTATCTCACATTAAAATAACTTTGGCCTACACTGAGACCTGTGTTTCTATTTTTTTTAAAATATTATAAAAATCATTCATGCAAATGGAATATTACAATTATAAGTTGGCATCTAATAAATTTCGATTAAGAGCTTTTCTTAAAAGAAAAAATATTTATCGCAGAGAACATGTGTATTAAATCAGTAAATGTTATGATATGCTGAGAGATGTTAATTTATGGTTTTAAGATGACAAATTAATACGATTTAATATAAACACTAGGTGCGAGTAAATTTTGACTGACGTAAACTTACTAAGAAAACAGAGTCGCGAGCAGCAATAGCGGTGATATCCGCACAAGAGACCACCCTACCGCACTGTCGATGCACACGGCGGCGAAGGTCTTCAATGATCCTAAATGCCTGCTGTCTTAAAGTCAAGTTGGGAGGTGCATCTTTCTCACTTGGTCCACTCGCTGAACCATCTAATAGTACTGATCCGTCACAACCCTGTGTATCAAAAATGGCACATAATTATCTTGTAAGTTTGTATATAATTATCTTGTGTCTTTTTTGTTTCACTATTCACGAATCTCATTTCCACTCCACCTCAAAGTTTTACTAAAGAAAATCAAATATAACCAACTAAACTTCATTGATCGATCACTCCATATCTCCATTATATATTGGAGAAAGAATTTAAGTTATATACTTATATATACTGACCTAAAGATTTTTAATATTATTCATAAATTAAGTTGCTTTATAAGTGACTTGAACGTATAAATACTTTATTTTTTACCATCGCAAAGAATTTAGACTTAGGTAAATACCTGAACAAAGCAGTCATGGAAGTGAAGGCGAAGAAGGCCGGCAGCCTGGCCAATATCCTGCCGGAAAACCTGCTGGAGGCGGCTTCTGATGATGGATTCAGCATTGGGGCAAATGGAGTCATAGAAAGTCCATGAAAGACCTTTCACAATTGGTTGAGTACCTTGAGCTTCTGTTTGATAAAAGTTGACCGAAAGGATCAGCACAAGTGAAGCAGCAAAAGAAGAAAGGGTAATTGAAGCCATTATTGCTGATCTTTTGAGGTTAATTATTGCTAAAGGTTCACATTCACTAGGGTCTATTTATAGCTGCAGGAAGGAAGTTACTTATTAGTATTATTTTTCAATTTTATACCCTTAGGAGTAATGGCATGTCCCGTACGTACCAAAAGCGATGAAAAAATGGTGATAAACCTTGAAGAACAGCATATAAACAACACTTAATTTTGAAGCAAATATAGTGCTGCTGGACGCGCGATCTAGCAATTTCGACTATTGAGGGGTGAAAAAAAGAAATTATTTGAGTAATAATTCTTGTTTATTCAGAGGGGGTGAATCCTGAAAATGAATTTGAAATTATTTTTTTCAAGTAACGTTAAAGAGTGCTTTGGAGCAACAATAAAGTCGCCTTCATGTAACCTATAAGTTAGTGTGGTTCGAGCTTTGGAAGCAGTCATTAATGTTTGAATTACGGTAGGCTATGTACTTCACAGCTTTTGAGATGTATCCCTTTCCCTCGCCCTGCATAACACATAATAATTTATACACCGGGCTGCCTTATAACCACGGGGCAGATTATAATACAGCTCATTTATAAATTCAGCGTATTTTAACCTGTCAAATACAACCCTTGTTAAAATACACCCATCCACATTTGACACTGGTACACCCTACTTATAACATTTCCTTTTAGCAAAAATTTCGAATAGGTTTTTAAACTGTTAAGGGGAAATTTTATTAAACCTCTTAAGCACAACAAGCAGCGAGGTAATCTTCAAAAAAATGTTATTATTTAGCCGCTCTTAAAATAATAGCCGACTACATACACATTTTATATATTATATACAAATTTTATATACTATTTCGACTACTAAATGTGAATAGTTTCTGGCGAGGGAAAAAGGGAATTTGACATGGCATAATAACTAGGTCCAATAATTGGCATAAAAAAAACCTACGTTTTAGAATTTGGCATATGTAACCTAAAGTTATTCTCTCTTATGATAGTTCAACCACCATCCTAAAATTAAGCTCCATTAAAATTATTTTCCTTAAAAATAGTAAACAATATTTAAAACCATCTCTCTTTCTTCTCTCATAACAACCATCATCCTAGAAATTAGGTTCCATTTCTTTCAATAGTATCCAAAAAATCTCCCATTTTTTTATAAACTATTTTTCTAGTTTATCTCTCTCGCTCTCTCTCTTTACACACACACACACACACACACACACACACATATATATATATATATATATATATATATATATATATCATAGTAATAATTAAATTATTTGTATATCACAGTGTATAACATAATAATGTGTATATCAAAAATTTATTTTTCCTCTTTGTATAACATATTTCAGATTGAAAACTCAAGTTTCAAGATGACTCTATAGTATATCCCATTATAGTCCGTGTATATCTCCATGTACATCAGTGATATCTCATAAATATCATGTGTGTCTGTGTATACCATGAAAATCCGTACTGCATACATGATATACAATGTAATATACACAAACTGTATCGATGTATATCCATAAAAATTTGTGTTATATACACGATATACAATATGATATACACTGGCGTCCATAATATATTATAAAGAAAGTGATATACACAAAAGTCCATAAAAACCTATGTGAGATATACACGTTGCTATTGGATTTTTAGGTTTGATCTTTTGCCTGAAATCAATCTAAATCACTTCTAATCTTGCTCAAATTTATATACAGCCTCGTCTAGGTGTTTTCAACCATTTTCAATTACACCCACTCGTTCAATCCAATAAAAAAAGAAGAGAAATAAAAAAAAGTTGAATTATATTTTTTCTTATTTTCTCTCTTAGTTTTTGCTTCTGATTTTCTCTAACGTGAAATCAACCTTACCTTTTCATCCCACTGATTTTTTTTTGCATAATATGCAATGATTTTTGGCAAACCATGAGAGAGAATGAGGAGAGATAGAAGAAGAAATATAGAGAAAGAGGAGCGATTAAAGAAGAAATATAAGAAGAGAAAGGGAAAAGGAAAAGAAAAAGATACGTAAGTTATAGAGAGTGAATAAATAGGAAGTAGGTTTTTTTATATAAAATTTGGCTACACAATGTCAATTTTTTGGGGGCTGCCTTTGCCAAAATAATTTATGGCCATTAATTTCCCAATTCCTCTTGTATGTTGTTACCCAGCGTCAATTTCTCCCAGAAAAGTCCAATCTTTCCGTTTTAAGCCAAGACGAAAAATTAAAATTTACATTCCGGAGACATCCCTTTTTCACTTCAATAAAAGAAATAAGAAAACTAGAAGCTCCAACTTTCTTAAGTGCAAGAAGCCAGCAAATATTGATAAATACTTGTGTGATCTCAGCAAGGAACAACTCCTTAGACTTTTACTAACTACATCGCACCAACCATATCCTAATTGTCTTTGATCACTTTTAATTGATTTTTCGTACTCCAAAATTCTTTGATTTCAAGTTTTAGTTTTTCTGTTTTCTACTCGGTATCCGGTACTCCTGTTGGAGCCCAACTATATTTGGATTCGCGCCGCATACACCTATTCGGGGAAAGCGCTATCTATAGAGACAGAGCTAGGATTTCAAGCTATGGATTTGGAATTCCAAGTATTTTAAGTTACAGGGTTCTTAATTATTAAATTTAAATAATCAATAAATTGTTCAATGCAATTATAGGGTTTGAACCAAAGCTACTAGGTGCACCAAACCCTTAGCCAAAACACTGGCTCCGCCCCTGGTTATCTACCAAGGAATTTTTCATACTCAAGGCTCGAACCCGAATCCTCTGGTTACACTTTCGACAAAAATCGACCACGGTTGATCGACCAATTTTGGTCGGTCAATAAACCAGCCAAAAACCCGACCAAAGTTGGTCGATTTTTCAAAAAAAAAATTAAATTTTTTTTTTTATGAAACCGACCAACTTTGGTCATTTTTCATTGGCGCAAAAATGCGGGAAGCTATTTTTGAGTCCCGCAAAATTTATTTTTCAAGAAACCGATCAACTTTGGTCGATTTTTTATTTAAAATAAATTAGAATTAGTATTAAAAAATCAATTGATTTTAATTCGGCCGGTCATTTTAAAAAATCGACCAATGTTTACTCTTTTAATTAGGTCGATCCTTTTGAATTTACTCTATAAATATTTTCTGTGTTCTCATAATTTCGCATTATACATATGATACTGTAGGAAATATTGGGTCCACCCATAAGGGGCGCTCTAAGGCGCAATAGGATTATTGGTTAATCCTAATATTACCCTATATAAGTACACATACAGTGTACAACATAAAATACAGAAAAGCAGTATTTCTCTCTCTCTCTCTCAATCCAGACGAGGGTTTAGATTGTGATGTAGGGGTTGCTCCATCAAACGTAACAACCACCACCGACCAGTGATTTCAGACGCGGTTCGTTCGTTACTTCCGCTTCCGCCATGCGAACAAGTAAGTTATCGTTTTACGATTTATGCGCTATCTAAGGTGTTTAGATTATCGTATTTTCCTTCATTAGTATCAGAGCCATAGGCTGATTTTCTAGAATTGTTCTGACTTTCTGTGTGAATCTTGAACTGTATTTTTTTTCTCTATATCGTACAAATAGAGATAACAAATTAATTTTAAATACTAATTTTGAATAAAGTTTAGAATCAGTATTTATATTATTTGTTCTTAATCTGGCGTCAAAGAACATCAGTTTTGTGAACTCGAAAAAATAAATAACAAAATAAAGTATCTTAGAGTCTACTGCAAACCTTGAGACCTAGTGTGTCTCACAAATGCATCTCTAGACAAAGGCTTGGTCAATAGATCTGCTAACATATCTTTTGTAGACACATACTTCATATTCACCTTGCGTCTAACCATGTCTCTCGCATAGTTATACTTGATATCTATTGTTTGGTTTTACAATAAAACTTAGGGTCCTTGGTAGAGGATATTGCAGCCTTACTAACACAGTAGACTAACACTGGTTCAGTATTTTCAGCGAACTCCAACAACCGCTCCAAGAACTTTTTCAACCAAACAACTTCTTGTGTTGCTGAAGCGAGAGCCACGTATCCGGCTTCCATCGTAGATAATGATACACATGGTTGTTTCTTACTATTGCATGATACGGCGCAATCCTTGCCGCCTTGGTAACGAAAGGCATAATCAACAGTTCCCTTCAGATATCTCATGATCCTCTTTACTGCTTGTCAATATGCTAAACTTGGGTCGGTTTGATATCTACTTACAAAGCCAACTGCTTGACAGATATCAGGTCCATTGCACACCATAGCGTACATTAGACTTTCGGCTGCGCTCCTATAAGGAACTCAGCTCATTCTTTCTGTCTCTTTAGGAGACTTAGGACACATCTGACGTCCCAAGGTATGGCCTTTACTGATAGGAGTTTCAACTGGGCTACTATTTTGTATATTGAATTGTTCAAGAACTTTCCTAATGTAACTCTCTTGTGAGAGATACAATAGTTTCTTTGGACGATCTCATGAAAGCTTAACTCCAAGAATATAGGAAGCTTCACCCATATCTTTCTTCTCAAATTGAGATGACAACCATGAATTTATCTCAATTATAAACTCTTTATCATTTTCAGCTATAAGTATGTCATCTACATACAATGTTAAAATCACAAGCTTGTTCCTTGTTCTTTTGGTATAGAAGCAATGGTCTTCATCCATCATGGTAAAACCATTGGAAACAACAACATTCTGAAAGTGTATATACCACTGTCTTGAAGATTGTTTGAGGCCATAAATTGACTTCAAAAGTCTACAAACCTTTTGTTCATGTCCCTTTTCAATGAAACACTCAGGTTGTTCCATATAGATTTCTTCGTCTAGTTCTCCATTCAGAAAGGCAGTCTTTACATCCATCTGATGTAATTCAAGATCCAAGCTTGCAACAATAGCTAGAACCAGGCGAACTGAGGTAAATCGTACAGCAGGCGAGAAAGTCTCTTCGTAGTCTATTCCATTCTGTTATGTATACCCTTTCGCCACCAGCCGAGCCTTATATCTCTCAACTGTGCCATCATCTTTTAATTTTGATAACACATTTGTTCCCAATTGCTTTGCGTCCTTTATGGAGGATAACTAGTTCCCAAACATTGTTGACTCTCATAGACTCCAATTCATGTTCCATTGCTTTTGTCCATCTATCCTTAGAAGGGCATGGGAGAGCCTATTTTACATTTTTAGGCTCGTTTTCTTCTTATAGGAGCATCATAAATATTTTGCCGCCTTCAACATCAAATCATCGGTGGGGAATATTTTTACGAGAACCACGTCTTATTTGTGATTCATCATTGTTCCCATTTGGATCAATATTGCTCCCACTCGGATCAAGATCATTCATCCTGCTCCCACTTGGAACAAGGTCTGTGACTATCTCGCTCCCACTTGGAACAAGATCCATTTGGTCACTTCCAGTAAATGTAGAAGGATTACTTTCATTAGCATATGACGATAAATGAGGTCTTTTATGAGAAATTAATTCATTATCAGCTAAAATTCTCCCACTCAAATGAAGTGATCCTTGTACTTATTGATCCATTATCTCAAATCAGGTTATGTCTTGACCTACCTCTCCCTTTCTAGGGAACTCATCCTCTAAGAATGTGACATCTCGTGATTCAAATTCAGTTACACTTACTCCGTCTTGCTGACCTATAAACGCATAACCCTTTGAGGTTTTAGAGTATCTTATAAAGATACTTTTCTTTTCCTTGGAGCCTAATTTGCCATATTTATGAGAGGAATTATGTGTATAGGCAGCACAATCCCAAGGTCTTGACACACTCAGGTCGGGTTGTCTTCCAGTCCATAACTCATACAGAGTAGTAGTAACTGATTTTGTAGGCATTCAGTTAAGTACAAAGGTGGCAGTAAGCAACGCATCACCCTAGTAACTAATTGGAGGTTAGCTTGTGCCATCATTGACCTAACAATTTCTAGGTACGTTCTATTTCTTCTCGCCGCAACACCATTTTGTTGTAGAGTATTTGGGATATTCAACTGATGAACAATTCCCTTTTCATCACATGAACTATTAAACTGGGTTGATAATTATTCACGACCGTGGTCAATTCGAAGAGCTTTTATCATCTTGTCTAATTGATTTTCCACTAAGCTCATATAGTGTTTGAAGCACCTTATTGCTTCTGATTTATGGGAAATTAAATAGACATAACTGAAACAGGTAAAATCATCAAAAAATATGATGAAATAACTTGCTACATGCATAGACCTAACATTCATAGGCCTACAGATGTCCGAGTGGACTAATTGTAAAGGATATTCGGCTCTAGTCTCCTGACCAAAAGGTTTTCTTGCAGATTTTCCAGCTAGACAATTTTCAGAAGCGGACAATTCCACATGTTCAATGTTGGGAAGCAAACCTTGTTTTGCTAACCTTTGCATTCTTTGTTGGTCAATATGACCAAGTCTAGAATCCCATACGTTTACATCACTATCATATTTATGTGAAGAAACAAATATAGAAAAACTAACATTATTATTAAATGAAACATAATCCAAATCCATAATAATTAAACCTCCGGTCACATGATCAAACCAAATAAAGTTGAACTAAAAGTCAACTTGGCAGAATTGCCATGACAAAACAAGTAAAATCCTAGCTTAAGCAAAATCGAAATTGAAATAACATTCCGGCGAATTGTTTGTGCAAAGAGAACATCATGTAGTATTATGTCTCGATCACCACGCATGACTAGCTTGCATGTACCGATCCCTTCAACAACACATTTGGTGTTGTTCCCCACATATATCCACTTTGCTCTCGCAGTAATGTGAAGTATGTGTCTACAAAAGATATGTTAGTAGATCCATTGACCATGCTTTTGTCTAGAGATGCATTTGTGAGACACACAAGGTCTCAAGGCTTGCGTAGACTCTGAGATACTTTATTTTTTATTTATTTTCCCGAGTTCACAAAACTGATGTTCTTTGATTATCACTAAAGTTGATTTACATACATATATATTTTTATTGTTGATTGTTATGTGCATTCTTTATTTTATTTTTTGGTAAGTAAGTCAGGTAGACAAGAGGTTGGCCTTCTCACACAGGCAACCGCCTCCTTATCTTAGTGATATAAAGAGATGAGACATGGTTTTAAGCAAATTATCATAAGGATAATTTTAGAGCTATTCGCTTAAAATCAGAATGTCACTAAACAATGGCATAAGGTCATTAGGGTGAAAAACGTTCACCTAGTCTACTTTATGAGCCAAATGTAAGTTAAATATGATTTTTTAGATCAAGGAAATCAAATTTAGATACTTATAGTGTCTAAATATCATCTATACATCATTCTTTACGAGATAAAAATATACGCTCCTTGAGAAAAAGGAAAAAATGTTGCAGTACGTGTTTCATACCATGTGTGCTAATGTCGACCAATTGGGTTAACATAAGTCCATTCTCAACTTATTGTTGTGTGAGACCCAGAGCTTTTATGATGGCTTAGAATGTGTACCCACAGAAACTTCGATCGGATACTTGAGACTTAGTGTGATGTTAGCTATCTTAGTGTGTTTCTAAAAGACCATGAACACAGATTTGGTCTAGCGGAACATATATGGAAAAGCAATCAAACTAATGTTAAGAGGATCATGAGAAGAGGAAGATCATTGATGAAATTTCATTTATTTGTGTTCACTGGTGCACCAATTATAACTTATGAGTTATGATTGTGAATAGAAGAAGTAATGACATATGAGATTTTGGGACTATATTAAATGTGATTTATATGATCTAGGGTAATGCACACTTTATGATCTTCTTGCAGGTTTGACTCAACGAGAGGCTACATGCTCCTAACAGATGTATATCACTTAGCTCTCACAGTATGCTGGTCGCACGGTCTACTTCCCTGTATGAGTGATTGAGGAGATGAGAATATGTTTCTCATATTAGATGATCAGTACCATTATGTGTGAGTGGGAGATGTAGAAAATATTGGGTCTACCCATAAGGGGTGCTATAAGGCTCAATAAGGTTATTAGTTAACCCTAATATTCTCATATAAAAGTATACATGCAGTGTACAACATAAAATACAAAAAAACAGTATTTTTTCACACACACAATCTCTCAATCCAGACGAGGGTTTAGATTGTGATATAGGGGTTGCTCCATCACAACGTGATAACCACTATCGACCAGTGATTTCAGTCGCGGTTCGTTCGTCACTTTCGCTTCCGCTATGCGAACAAGTAAGTTCTCATTTTACGGTTTATGCGCTATCCAATGTGTTTAGATTATCGCATTTTCCTTCTGATACTGATACAAATTATGATAAAATAATGACAACTTATACCTATTCATAAATATAATGAAGATAATGACTCAATAAGCAATTGGCTATAGAACAAAAATATTTTACTAACATTATGTCGTGCGGGAGAAAAAGTCCAAAATAGTCCCTCATGTTTGGACATAGATTAAGAGTCATCCTTATTCTTTCACTTGGAGCACTGAATAGTCCTCCTTGTTTTCAACATTTTACACTTTTAGTTCTCACAAAACCTACGTCTATTTTTATTTTTTTTAAAGTTGGTTCCTCCATTTCATGTCTTTTTCACCATCTTTCTTCTTTCACTGAGTTACTTTATGTTTTTTTAATCAAATCACGTCACAAATTAGATATGATGTTGATAGAGGGGCCAAATGTTCAATGTATTAGGTTAGAATCTAGGGGCAAAGAAGCCGACAGCAATGTAAAGCGAGAAGTGGAGGAAAACGAAGCATCAAAAAATGAGGACGTCATCACTAGGTATATTCTTAGAGTGGGGAATAGATTTGCCGATGGGTAAATTACATTTTATTTCAACGAGAAACGATGAAAATTATATCGCTGTCGGTTTTAACGTATTCATCGGTATGCTACATCCAGTAAATAATCTCTATGGACAGAGATAAACGAAGATGAATTAGTTAAACGGATTCAGAATTTTAATTTCTTCAGCTCGAATTTGGAATTTTACCACATCTCAATTAGATTTAGGGGGTATGAATCTAATATTTATATTTATTTAATAAATTTTATAACAAAATTATTATGTCTTGTTGCCTAACATCTAGGTCTAATGGTCAATAAAGTAAATACTTACCTTGAAAATTATAGTTTAAGAATGAGCAATGACAAAAAATATTAGTAGGTGATTAACAGGTAGATTATCGGACTCTTGTACTAATGAAAGGTAGAAGCTAACGGTAAAATAATTGAGATATACAAGCTAGTTCGGCCACTATTATCAATAAAAGAAACAAATAATAATTCTTTTTCTTTTTCTTTTTTCTTTTTTCTTTACTCGATTTTATTCTTCTTTTTTTTTTTTTTTGGGAGGGGGAGAGGGGGGGGGGGGGGGTATACATTTTACCCTATTGTGCCGTTTTTTATAATTAATTTGTACCCAACTAAGTCTTTATATAATATTTCCCGCAAAATTATCATAAATCTATGAGAGAAATATTATTGTGAATATTGAGTTATTGGCGTTTTCCTTATGCTCCAGGTCTTAAATAGAAACTTTATCGTCCAGAATCAGATTAATAGATTATTGAAAATTTATGTGTCACTAGTAGCACTTCAGACGGATATTCCCTCACATTTATTCTTTTCTTTGGAAATTACCAAGATATAGAGACAAGAACATAGTAAAGAAATATAATTATGAACTGAGACAAGAAATCTTAAACCCCAACAACCCCAACAACCCCATCAAAATATGATTTGTTCACTTTGTTGTGTCCTTTCAAAGATGTCAATTCCACGGGATGCAAAAAATCGAATTCAGTACAACATGGTCCATTCAATATTTTACAACAAATATATGATGTTGAAATGTGCAAGTAACATTAGAAGTTCTATTTTTTTTTTAAAATGAAAGAGTTTTCACATCACCAGGAAATTGAAGTTGATTAGTACGAATAGCGTGACCGATCGAAAGGAAACAGCACCATAAAGTCTTTGCAAAAAGTAAAGGCAGAATAGCCTAGTAGATATTTATACTTTATCCCGCTTTATTATTTCGATCCCGATATATTATAAGGTTTCATTCAAAAACTCGTAGTTATTAAAATACACTATTTTAAACTCATCTGACCGTTGACAGAGCATATGTGGCAACTTAATAACCGAGTTGGACAAAATACGTGAATTTCACGCGTGTAAGGAGCGTGAATATAAAAAGTTAGACTATAAATAATTAAAATAAGAAGAATAAATAAAAAGAAAAAGTAAAACATAAACAAATAAAATAATAAAAACAAATATGCCTCCTTCCCCACCCACGCCTCCTTCTCATTCTACAGTTCCCTTTCCCGTTCTTTTGCCGCCTCTTCTCCATCTCTTTTCTTGTTCTCCTAGTTTTCCATTCGCGTTATTCATCCTTCTCATTTTCACAAACTTTAAATCAATATTGTTAAAAGAAATATATTAAAAATCCTTTTTCTAAAGGACAATCACCATTAGTATTTTTTAAATGAATTAAATCTATGGCTATTATAGTGTTGAATTTGTTTTGGGTAATGACTGTTTTGAGATTATGATTTTTAGGTTGTGGAGTCGATATTTAATGATGAATTTATTTGATAGAGAGAAGCTGACTTTTTTGACAGTTTGAGATTCTTGAGATGTGTTTTTTCACTAGTGGTGCCTTGACATCAATGGAGGAAGGAGTTCAAGGTGGTTCACATGGTGGATAGAAGCAGTGAATGGCGGCGTCGGACAAAAATCTTTGTAAGTGAGATGTGAACGATGGAAAATTGAAGAATGATAATTTTTTGATTATCCATGGTGATATTGTTGTCGGTATAGCTAGAAAGTCAGAGTGTTGTTTCTTGCTTTCTGTTGTGAAAAATGGAAAGAGATGGTAAGGGTGGGGGAGGAGTTTAGGTAAGCGTGGCAGAGGAGTCTGAGTGAAAAAGAAAAAATAAATTATTTTTTATAAAGTAAAAAAATAATGATGTATCATAAAAAATCTGATGTGAAGGAATCTTGAAGAATATAGGGACCAAGATAATACAAGGAGACAAGTAGAGATATTTAATAAGATATTCTACCAAAAGTAAATAAAGCAAAAGAGGGAGGTGTTTCCAACACATGGTATTTCCCGGTCAAACTAGGGGGAATATGATTTCCATACAATGGTTTATCTTAAAATCCTTCATGATTGGCTGAAATAAATGGATAATATATTAATCACGAAGGAAAAATACTTTATTATATTTATCTGAAAGCGATCTACAGTTCCCACTTCTCTTCACACTTTTTCCACACATATAAATAAGCAACATATACCTCTATTTAAAATATTATGAAAATTATTAATGAATTAAAAATCTAGCAAATATCAAATTTTAAATAATATAAGTTTTTTACTATAGTTAAATCTGTCTATAATAATATTCCTATATAGCAATACTTCACTATAAAAGCTAAGTTTTTTTCCTCAACCAATTTTTATGGTATGTTATAATATATGTTTTCTCTTACATCACTTTACTATAATATCTAAAAATACTGGGAACAAACGAGGTTGTTATAGAAAAGTTTGGTTGCGCAACTTTAAATAGTTTTCCAACAAATCAATCCATACTCTCAGCTCTAAAAGCTGCAATTTGAAAATTAATTAATACCGTCATCATCATCACCAGAACTAGATTCCCAGCCATGGAGCTAGCAATGCAAACTTTTTAAAAAGGAAATAAAATAAAATAAAGGAGATCACAAACAGATGCCCTTGCATTACAAAATAAAAGGTTATTATTATGCATTTACGCTAGCTAAGACACTCGTTATTATTACAAAAAAAGCAATAAAAAGCTTTTTTGAAACAAAAACAAAAGACTAAAAAGCAGAGAAAGTTTCCTCCAACTCTTCAACAACAGTAGCAATGTCAAACTTCTTGTTCTTGTTCCTCCTATCACACTTAGTCCTGATTTCACCATTTCTACCGGTCAACACGTTCAATTGTCCCATTTTGATCATACCAATCACAAACTTGTCAAAAAACAGTGACTGGTTCTTAGCAAAGCTCTCAACAATTCCCCTAGTCCTTCTATCAGTGAACAAATCTTGATCAGAAGTGAAAAGCCCTTGCCTATTCATGAGATCAACGTAGTACTTGTTGTCAAAAACATTAGGGCTGCGAATGTCCATGTCGACAGTGTTGTTGGAGTTCGCGGTCGGACAACTGGTTTTAAGGTTGTTAGCGAATGTTTTGTCCATGGTTGGGTCTTGGTTAGGGAAGAGACGGTCGGTGAAGGAAGTGCAATGGCTGATTCCGATGGTGTGGGCCCCGGACAAAGCGACGGCGTCGGTGGCGTCTAAACCCTTGGTTGCAAGGCGACTGAGGACTACTGTTGTGTTGGCAAATGGTGCAACAAGGTTGTCTATGGTTGCTTGTTCTGTTGCAAAGGTCCGTCCATCTTTTCTTCCTAAGGGTACATTGTAGTTGGGCCCACCAGTCTGAAAGGAACGTAAGCTCATAAATAACAAACGAGTCTAACTTAACTTATATATACATAATAGAAGTGGGTAAGAGTGAGTTGCTCAAGTATAGAGTTTTTAGTATGAAAATAAAGAGTTTCTGCATAGAGTAATATGATCCAAAGCAAGATTAATAAGCATGGACTAAATGGTAATTTTGGTCTTACCAAGACAACAGAGTCCCTAGCAGCAATGGCTGTAATGTCAGAGCAAGACACAACTTTCCCACATGCATCGTGAACCCTTTTCCTAAGATCATCAATAATCTTGAATGATCTCTTTCTTAGGGTCAAATTAGGAATTGCAGTCTGTTCACTTGGCCCTCCTGCTGATCCATCTAGCAATACGGAACCATCACATCCCTACAATAATGTATATTTACCAATAATGAAATTAATATACTTTGAAGTAATTAACATAATCAGTCAATGGAGTGCTCTTTTTATTTATTTATCCTTATATGCCAAAAGTTTCTTTCTTTCATTTTTAAATTCTGCCTCCAATCAAAGATTTAAAGGGTAGTTTTTTTTTTATCATGACTATTAATAAATACAAACATTTTTTAAAAAATAAATAAAATTACCTGAACAAAGCAATCATGGAAATGAAGGCGAAGTAAACCGGCAGCTTGACCAACATCATCCTTGATCTGCTTTTGAAGCCTCTTCCTAATAATGGATTCAAGCTGAGGGCAACTAGATTCATAAAATTTCCATGAAAGACCTTTCACTGGAGCAGGTATCTGAGCTTCTATTACAAAGAAGGAAGAAGAAACAAGAACAAGAAGTAGAAAACTTGAAGTAGTGGACACCATGGCTGCTTTCTCTTTCTAGAATAGTTAGCTAAATTGATACAAAAACAGCAGGAACAAGGCTCAAATTTATAGCCATATAAAGTTATCCACTTGGATATTGTTTTTGTTCCATGATTTAGACTTTAAGAGGAATCACGAAATTTTCTATGAAAGAGCCGCGTGGCCGTCTTTCTGTTCTTGGTCTTTCGATTAAAATATTTCAATTTGAACGTTGCATAGAAATATAGAATGACTCCACAAATTAAAAGACATATGCCTGTTCTTTAGTATTATTATTATGCAAACACCGAGTGTGATTATCTTTTTTATTATTACATCAAATAGAAAAGCAAAATATGTTAGCCGCACAGCAATAAAGAAGCTAACTTTATTTCGAAAAATGAGGGTACCCCATATCTCAAATTTGTTATAAATATTTATTATATAATGGATATTCATTTAGTACTTCGTTGTATATAAGTTTTATGTTTATTTACTCTATTGGAAATACGCCTCCTGAAGAATCTTATCATTTTGGTACACCGTTATAGATAAACATTACCCCCGAAAGAAGATTATCTACATCTGCTACAGTAGCAGCTTACACAACAGCTTACAGTAGCAGCTTACAGTAGCAACTTACAAGCAGCTTACACAACAGCTTCCTTCTTCTATAAATAGAGGAGAGTTCAGTTCATTATGTAAATCAGTTTGAATGTTCAATAATATATCAGTTTCTCTCTACACATGTCTTTAGTTTATTTACTTTACAGTCGTTATTTTATAACACGTTATCAGCACGAGACTCTGCCATATCGAGCAAATCTTTGAAAGTATCCAAGGTATGAACTTTCTTGTTCTAAATATATATTTATCATGTATGTTAATCACGTTTTTCTGGCCAACTAATGATGTAGATGCCATTTTACTTGGAAGAGATCTCGTGAAATTAAAAAAAAAAAAAATTACTTAATCTATTATATGATGGCGAGACTACCCCACTAATTTCTGTGGAAAATAATTGGAAGCTATGTATACTTATACATTTGCTATTTTGGTACTTATTTTCCCTTTGATTATCTTAATAAAGGATTACAAAATGGGTAACGTTATTAGATTCACTTAAATTCCAGCAGAGTTTGCAAGAAATATACAACCACCGGAAGTGGTTGTGTTTCGTATATGTCATTGTAACTAAGTTTTGTTAACCATCAGAAGTGGTATATGCCTATGACCACCAGACGTGATAATTTAGGCTTTCTGTGGTTACAATTGAAGATAATATAGAGAAAATTTCTTTATATTACTTGCATGCCTCTATTTGCTCCTGAAGTAGCATTTCTAATCCAACACACAATTTGGTGTGATTAGTGCACCTTCAGATAATTATGTTCTATTTCCTGAAGGATGAGGAATTTTGATAAATATTAATCCATTCCCTGAAGTGAATGTGATAATATTAATAAAGCTCGTAAATATAAAGGCGCTCTTGATGTATATATATTACAATTCACCTCCAGAAGAGGTAGTATGATTGAGAGAATATATACTCAACATTTCGTATTTTAAATTTGCTCCTGGAGTAGTAAAACAATTGAATTTTTCTCCTGAAATAGGAAAATATTATGAAACTGTGTCTTTCTGTGCTTAAACAAAATAATATGATATTCAAAGTTATTTTTAAAACACATTTTCATTCCCTGAAGTGAATGAAGAAATACCACAACTCACCTCCTGTAGAGCTAGAATAACGGAGGATATTAATATTACTTTTGTGGCATAAAGATCATTACCGCACAACATCTTGGATAATTTTATTAAATATCCTTCTAAGTCAAAAGCATTCTTGTAGAATGTTTTCTACTGCAACAACATCAAGATATTATGGTTAGTTATTAAGTTCCCCGAAGAAAATAACAACTCATATATTTTTCCCTGAAGGATGTATTGACTATGTGGTTGCCGCTTAGATATAAAATATTCAGATGTTAATGGCATTTCTCCTTGAAGGAGACATTCGTCACAAAGTTGGTAGTAAAATTACTGAAATTCTTAATTTCGTACATTTATAATTTAGAATTTTCTTCATATTATTTATTGGATTACGATTTTCTCTCATAATACCAGAAGTGTCTGAGCAATATTTTATAGTACAAAATGTATCAATAACTCTTGAAGAGCTGACTGCTTGTCTAGAAGGCACATGACGCCAGTAGTGTCTGATAAATATTAGATTGTGGATAATAAACGAAGGCTCTCGGAGAGCTTATATACAAATATGTCATTCATATTATATGATTATGGTCAAACATATGTTGTAGTAAACCTGAAGTTTACTAATACAAATGGCTATCATATTGAGACTACAAATGATTGGAAGATTGAAAATCTTCATATTTTCACAATCATAGGGGGTAAAATAATATGTATGTGCGAAGTTACCCGCCTTATTCTTGAATTTGTACTACATCATGTATCACAGTAAACCAGAAGTTTACTAATGCAAAAGCAGTCACAGATTACCAAAAGTTTTACTGAGGCAAAATTAGCTACAGTAAATCAGAAATTTGCTAATACAAAAGTAGCCACAGTAAATCAGAAGTTTACTAATGCAAAAGTTTATGCTATAGTAAACCAGAAGTTTACTAAAAGATAGCACATGCCATGATAAACCTGAAGTTTCCATTTGCCATTTTTAGATGAGCTATTTGAGAATTCAGATAAGCATATACTGAAGAACTAGAAGATTCTTCAAGAATTCTTTTGTGTTGCTTGTTCTCATAATAAATTGATTATATCAGCTAAAGTTGGGACTAAGACCCTAATCTGAAATATATAAAAGGTAAATATGGGTCCATTCACCTATCGTATGAACCACTTATAGATGCATATATGAGATGGTTACATGTACGATTATTGTCAACCTGCAGTTTGAAATTACTTTTATCAATTAAGAGCATAAATTTCAGATTATGAAATCAAGATAATGGATCTTGATGATGCTAGTTTATATCCAAGTTAGTTTAGCATTGAATACCTCCTATTAAAGGCTAAACTATCGCTTATGAGAACAAAACCTCATGTCTTGGTCTAAAATTTTCTAAATTGCATATAGCAGCACTTTTATGCATTAGGCCAATAATATATTATAAGTCCTCCCCTCACAATTGGTTTAGGATCAGAAACCAAATTTTTTTACTACTATCTTTTGATGTGTGGTATATGATTAATTTCTCTACCACAATGCACAAAGATAGGTTTCCCAAAGAATATTGGGGACATTTTCTAACATTTGGGTGATGGAATAAACAGCTGAAAAATATGCTCGATGAATCGAATTATCATTAGTATGATCCTCACTCAGAAGATAATTCAAGTCAAATGCCAAAAGAATTTGCTGATCCATAATTAAATATCATATTTCAGCTGCAAATGCTCCTATTAAAACTAAAGTCCCTGAAGGATGGAGTTTACTGTACGCATGAAGCGTGGTAGACTAATCGGTTCCAAAGGTAAGAATACTTGAAAAGGATAGGAGCAAATGATCAAAATGATCATAATAAGGAGGAAATGAGCTCTAGAAGAGCCCACGACATAACATTTCATGAAACTCCAGAAGAAGTTCAGGTACCTGAAAATAAAGAAAGTGATGAGATCTCACAAGTTATGTCGCTTGTGAACCGATACAAAATGATCGCCGATGATATATTTGATACAATATAGTGCACAATATTGTAAAAGATTGTGAGGATCGGACCTACAGTCCAGAAACCTGAAGATGTCATGGCATTTAAATGCAAGTCATAACATATATGACTCATTTGAGTAAATCTATATGAATATACCTAAAGGATTTAAAATGCATGAAGCATATAGTTCAATGTCTCAAGGAATGTACTCGATCAGATTACAAAGATCTTTATACGGTTTAAAGCAATTTGGGCGTACGTGGTATAATCGCCTCAATGAATATTTGCTGAAAAAAGGTTATCCTTGTTGTTTATGTTGTTAACATAAATCTTGTTAGAACTCTAGAAGAGCTCCAAAACAAAACTGAATATCTTAAGAAAGAATTTGAGATGAAAGATCTTGGAAAGAAAATACATTGTCTTGATCTGCAAATTGAATATTTAGCATACATAATCTTTATCCATCAATCTGCCTATACAGAAAGGGTCTTAAAATACTTTTACATGGACAAAGCGCACCCATTGAGTACACCAATGATTGTTCGATCACTTGAAGTAAATAAGGATTTGTTCCGACCTCTTGAAGAGGATGAGGAACCCCTTGGTCACGAAATATCTTATCTTAGTGCAACTGGTGCACTTATGTATCATGCTAATGCTACGAGGCCTGGCATAACATTTTCTGTTAATTTACTAGCAAGATATAGTTATTCTCCTACACGGAGATATTGGAACGGGATTAAGCATATATTGCGATATTTAAAGGGAACTCTTGATATGGGTTTGTTTTATGCTAACAAAGATAGTGCAGATCTTGTTGGTTATGCAGATGCAGGTTATTTATCTGATCCCCATAAAGCTCGATCTCAAATCGGGATTAAAAAATCTGACTTTGTTGGTTTGTTTTGGTTTATAAATTTAAAAACCCAACATCATTGATTTGATTTTGATAATTAAAAAATCCGAATCAATCCGACCTGTGTACCCTCCTCCTACTATTATTCAATTTAAGTAGTTTTCTTTCAACTATTATTGCTCATATAATGAATAGTTGTATTAACATTTTAATTTGTAAGCCTAATTAAATAATTATTTCAAAATGTATAAAAAGAAAATAGTGTAACTTTTGCTTGTTTCACAAATTAAAGGAATCGTATCTTTAACTTATCATATAAGCGAACAATGGAGAAAGAGCCACGTGGTAGCAGACTTGCTTATACACTTGGTTAAATTTTTTGCCTCTTTAATTTCTAGGTTAATTAGCTTCATACAAAGACAGCAAGTAAAAGGGTCAACTTTAGGGCCAAATAAAGTTGTACACTTAGGATAATTTTTGGTATATGCTATATACTTTACGAGGGATCATGGAATTAATTTTTATGAAAGAGCCACATGGTCGTCACATTGCTCTGGACCTATTGATTTAACTATTTCATATTGTATTGCATGTAATTATTACTCCAAGAGACACATTGATAGAATATATTAGTGCACCAAACTATATAAAGACCAGGTTTTATGATAGTTTTCACAGAATAAGTTCGCACAACAGTAAATAAAAGGTACGGAGAATTTTTATGTGGAAAAATCCCTGTTCAATGGGATAAAAAAACTACGACCTACATTGGTAGGATTTCAACTTCACTATGAGAAATCTTTTAGATTACAACCTATGCAACCTAGGAATTAAACTCTTAATTCCTCACTAACTTGTAATACACCTATTACAAGCCACTTTGCAATACACCTATTAAAAAGACTTCAACACATGACTAACTCTAGTCACGACACAAACACTAAAGTTTATAGTTTACAAAGGTTTCCTAATTAATTCTTCTAGATAAGCAAAGTAGGAATTACAATGAAGGACAATTACAAATTTACAACTCAACTAAAGACATACAAAGACTTGTTGTAGGAACTGGTCCGTAGGAGTGTTTTACTTTGTTCATAATGCACTTGAGAATTGAATGCTTGACTATTAGATGCTTGGAGTGCTTGAATGAATTCTCAAGTGTTCAAGTGATATTTTGTTGTAATGTTAATGTTAATACAACTTGGATGACATCACTTGAATGATGTAATCACTTAGTTGGTACAAGGTCCTTCCCGATGGAAGTGACTGCTGCACTGTGCAGTACTATTTGTGTGTACAGTTCAGGTAGTCACTTTCTAGCTATGGAGAATTGGCTTCGTACTGTTGCCAAGGGAACCCAAGGGTGATCAATTCCCTTTGTTGATTCGAAGTCATAGCAACTCTCAATAGCTTGAGGAAGATGTTTGACCAGTGTACCAAGAGTGTATCAGGTTCCTTATCCGGTTCTTGACAATAAGTTTGTTAGATCATCAAAACATAAAGCTAAGGTACTATAAACCCATCAATTTTTGCCCTTTTGATGATAAAAAACTTAAAAATTGATAATCCTGCACAGAGCAACAAAAACAGATAATGCAACAGGAACATCACAAGTTCCCCCTGACTTTGTGCATCCCCCTTAATCAGACCACTCTTCTTCTTAATTCTCAATTTATCTTTCCCCTATTGGCATCATTAAAAACACATAAACAAGCAAATAGCATAACAAAGTCTAGATTAGTTAACTTATGCCACTTGTGTGCACACTAACAAGATAGAAAAGAGAAGCATAGAAATAGAAGCATTAGCAGCAAAAGAAGGAAAGCTTTCATTAAACAACGAAAACATATTTGGACTGTTTACACAGGAGAAGTACTAGTGATTTCCATCCACAAACCAAAAATAAAAAGAACAACAACCACCACAACATCATCAAAACACTTTTAAAATAGACAAACTGAGACACTGGTCACTGAAGGATATGCCTAAGGGACACTAGATGAAGAGGGCTTGGAAGAGGCAGCAAGAGTTTTGAAAACGAGATCTATCCGAGCATTGGCAGGCATTTGCTCAGCGAGTAGTTTTTGCTTCAGGTTCTGAACCTGTTGCCTGAGATCAACATTCTCCTTAGTTAGACGAGCAATCTCCGAGTTTGAATAACTTGAAGACCCTGGTGCCTCTTGGGCTTAACTGAGATGAGTCTCTAATATGGCATTTCGAGCCTTCAACTTCCTAATCTCTTCAGTAGCACAATTTTGAGCATTTATGAGCTGGGAGATTGTTGAAGTGCTGCCTACTCCTCCACTTTTGTCAATACACTCGCACTCCTCTAGTGTAGTTTTAGAGAAGGTCTGCTTCTTAGTTCCTATTTTAGGCTGTCCCAAAGGAACTTTAAAATATTTGAACATTCGCCCGAGGAAACACTGGTCGATTAACAGTTTGGAACCCATCCAGTGCTTCCATCGGAAACAAATCAGCCTTGGAGGTGATGGACCTCCTCTCAGCGCGATGAGGCATGGCCTTGTTCACCAACTTAAAGAACAACTGGTAAACAAAAAGTAAGGCCTTCTTATGTACCTGTTCCCTTTGCTGCACTGCTTTCTCCTTGATGATAGCACGCCTAAAGTTTGAGCCACGGGCACCTCGAATAGAAGACAATCCTTCAGCAGGAACTTTTTGTATCTCCCCTAGCAAAGCAGAATCCAGAACCATGTCTACACCATTCATCGGTGCACAGATGTGATCAAATTCAACAGTAAATAGGTCTGCATAGAAACTTTGAACCTCTTCCTCATATATTTTGTGCACATCCACCTTGAATAGGTGTGCCTACTGTTAAAACTCACACATCTCAAGCACTTGACGCATTCCAACCATCTCAGAGATTTCAGGGTCAAAAGTACGACCCCACAACACCTTCTGATACCTCAATCTCTCTTTACCAGAGGTGATACCACTCTTTTCCTTCTTCAAAGAACCGGGTACTTTAACATCCTTTAATTTTCTTTTCACAGATTTTCCACGAGACTGAACTTCGCCACTAGACTTCACTTGCACATCCTTATCAGACAAAGACTCTTCTAGTTTCACTTCTTTCAACTTGCCACTATCCTTCACTAACTTTTCACTTGGCGTACCAACAACATCTTTCGAAGGACTCTCAGTAGAGTTCTTCTTTTTTTGAGACTTCTTGATCAAGGAACTTAATTCCTCTCGAGTTTCCTCATCAACTTCGACAACTGGAATATTCTTATCACAAACAAATTCACCATCTTTTACTAGCCTTTTCTTCTTCTTCCTGCTACTTCTCTTACTCTTTTTGAGAGAAGACTCAAGAACTTCCTTTTTCTGAAACCTTGTGGTAGGTCGCTCGGGAAGGGGCTCAGGATTTATTATTGTCCTCCTTACCTTAAAAAACGCACTCCGCGCAACATCATCTTCATCTTCTTCATCATTGGACCTCATTATAGGAGCCACCACACTTAACGGCTCAGCATCAAAGTGAGGAGAAAGATCAGGGTCGAAACTAACCTGGGATGATGATTCCTGACCTATTTTCTCCAGAGAGGGATCAGGTCCATCAAGAGGGGTCCCAGTAGTCTCTTCCAGTGCTGGCTGTTCAAAGGGCACCATTGTTCCTTCTCCTACTAAGGGTTGAGTCTCTTCCCCATGAGACTCAGGCACACCAAAATTTTCCTCACTCATTAACCCCTTAGCGGCAATAGACATCATATTTTCTATGGCGTCCCTTTCTTGAGGTTCTATAGGAGCAACAACAGAAGAATCAGGAATACCTGTAGACTCACCATTTTCTATAGTAGCTTCATCACTTTCTGGGCTGATCGATGATACCTTTACTACAGATGGAGACTCACTCTGTTTTTCTTCTTGAACCGGAATTTCCTTTTCCTCTTTAATCTGCTCGTTGAGCGTCTTAGGCAACAACGGAGGGATGCTATCATTCTTAGGGTTGTTTGATTTTTCAACACTTGGAAGAGGATTGAAGTCAGAGTGGGTAGAGAGAGGGGTAGAGAATGAAGGCGAAACTGATTTAGGGTTTTCTTTTGGAACATCAGTGGAAGAAGGAATAACTGGCGGGGTTTCTACAGAAGAAGATTCGATGGTTTTCTTATCAATTGTAGGAGAGATAATCTGATTCTCAACCATGGTAAGGATTTTGCTTGAAGGTATTAGAGATACTAAGGAAGACAAAGATGTTGGTTCAAGTTTTGGAAGTAAGAGGTTTATAATGAGGTGGATGGCAATTATGAAGGTAGGAGAAACGGGTTCTGAAACGACGGTAGATGCGTGGGAAGATGCAACGTTTCAGAGGGAAGTGAAAGGATTTGAATGAAAAGACTTGACATACAGAGTCTGAAAAGGTTGATGATGTGACATTATTTTTTGTTTCTTTTGAGATATGTATGAGAAAAGAAAAAGATTACTAACCTGTGGCACAAGAACCAGGTTCCTGACCAGTCAAAAATGCTCAACCTTCTTTTACCGCTCATGCATTGCCTCAACAGATTATGTAATCATCATGCGTGTCTACCTGTAATGGTATAGAAATGAGTTAGACTTGGCCATAAAACACTTTAGCTAATTTTATATGTATGTAACTTTCATAGCCATGTGATGGGAATCAGGTTCTCAATTAGGCTTTATTAGCCCCAGTGCCAACCTGTTTCTCGTAAAGTGTTCTCTGATCAGGACTTTGGTGAAGATGTCTGTAATTTGATCTTCTTTGCTGCAAAACTTCATACACATAAGCCCTTTTTCTACACTGTCTCTGAGAAAATGATGTCTCACATCAATGTGCTTGGTTCTCTTATGTTGGACTGGATTTTTGGCCTTGTTGAGTGCACTTGTATTATCACAAAAAAGAGGTACAGAATCAGTGTACACTCCAAAGATTTTCGGCTGTTATTTGATCCACAGTAGCTGAAAAAGTGCCACTGAGTTTTCCTTTCTTGTTCCCCATGAGATAAGACATGACCCCAAGAAGTGAGCCATTCTAGATGTGCTTTTCATGTCCACAAGATAACCTGCATAATCAGCATCAACATACCCACCAAGATTAAAATTGTCACCTGAAGGGTAATAAAAAACCAGGTCCTGTGTTCCCTTAAGATATCTCAGGATTCTTTTGGCAGCCTTCAGATGAGATTCTTTGGGATTTGATTAAAACCTTGCACATAGTCACACACTGAATACAATATCTGGCCTGCTTGCAGTAAGATAGAGGAGAGATCCAATGATGCCTCTATACATTGTTTGATGTAAAGGAGACCCAGATTCATCCATATCTAGTCTAGTAGCAGTGGCAATGGGAGTGTCAATCATTTTTTATGCTTCCATGTCAAACCTCTTCAGAAGCTCTTTGATATACTTTTGCTGACTTATAAATGTTCCCTTGGTGGACTGATTACCTTGAAGACCCAGGAAGAAATTCAACTCACCCATCATGCTTATCTCAAATTCACTTCCCATGAGTTTTGCAAATTCCTCACATAGTGAATCAGATGTTGCCCCAAAAATGATATCATCAACATATACCTGAATAATGAGTAGGTTCCTCCCTCGTTTCTACAGAAACAAAGTGTTGTCAATTTTTCTTCTTGCAAAACCATTCTCTAAGAGGAACTTTGACAACCTCTCATACCAAGCTTGAGGAGCCTGCTTCAACCTATACAATGCCTTGTCCAATTTGACCACATATTCAGGGTGTTCATGGCATTCAAATCCTGGAGGTTTCTTTACATAGACTTCTTCCTTGAGGAAATCATTCAGAAATGCACTTTTGACATCCATTTGGAATAGAGTGAACTTCATATGCGATGCAAAGGAAATGAGAATTCTGATAGCTTCCATACGAGCAACTAGAGCAAAAGTCTCATCATAATTAATTAATTCCTCCTTATTGTAGCCTTGGACCACTAGCCTTGATTTGTTTCTATGTTTCCATGTTCATCAAGCTTGTTCCTGAATACCCACCTAGTCCCTATGATGGTATGATCTGTGGGTCTAGGTACCAGGTGCCAAACTTTGTTCTTTTCGAATTGATGCAACTCATCTTGCATGGTTGTGATCCAATCTGCATCTTTTAAGGCTTCCTTAATATTTTTGGGCTCTATTTGGGAGAGAATGCTGAAAAGGCAAGTGAATTTCTGGCTTTTAATCTGGTTTGAACTCCTGAATTCAGTGGAGTGATTATATTGTCGAGAGGATTGGAGCTCTTGTGTTTCCATTTTGGCACTTGAATTGCATTTGTAGAGGATCTGGGCAAGCCTGAGTGATTCTATTGTATCCTTCTTTCTGCTACAGGTGGAATACTTTGAACTACATCAACCACTCTTTCTTCAGCTTCAGTGGTTGTGATTGTGGTACCTGGTGGCTGGTTCCTCTCCAGCTGATGAGGAAGTGATTGCATTGTTTTCACCTATCTCCTTTTGACTCATCATATTTGCCTTTCCAGTTTCCATATCCATCTTGATCATCCTTCTTGCTCTTCTCACAGGAGAGATAAGACTCGTCAAATATTACATGGACACCCTCCTCAATATACTGAGTCCGCTTGTTGTATACCTTGTAGGCTTTACTTTGAGAAGAATACCCTAGAAAAATTTCTTCATCACTCTTGTCATCAAATTTTCAAAGCTGATCCTTTCCATTATTGAGGACATAACATTTGCATCCAAACGTTCTCAAGTGAGTTATCTTGGGCTTCCTTCCATTCAATAACTCGTAAGGAGTTTTGTTCAAGAGAGACCTTATCATGAACCTGTTCACCAAGTAGCAAGCAGTGTTGATGGATTCTACCCAGAAATTTTTAGCAATCCCACTATCGATCACCATTGTTCGTGCCATATTTTCAAGAGTTCGGTTCTTCCTTTCCACAACTCCCTTTTGCTGTGGAGTTCTTTGGGATGAGAAGTTGTGTGTGATGCAATTTTTATTGTAGAATTCATCAAACTTTGCATTGTCAAATTTTGTTCCATGATCTGATCTAATGCATGCTACTTTTGATTCCATCTTTACTTGAATCTTCTTCACAAAGGCAACAAAAACCTCAAAGGTCTCATATTTGGTTATGAGGAACAGAGTCCAAGTGAATCTGGAATAGTCATCTACTATTACAAAGATGTATCTTTTCTTCCCCTGCTTGGCACTCTCGTAGGGCCACATAGATCCATATGAATAAGATCAAGTGGTTTTGAGGTACTGACATCCTTCTTCGGTTTGAATGATGATTTCACATGCTTTCCTCTAGCGCAGGCATCACACACTTTGTGCTCCTTGGACTTTGACTTGGGCAGACCACGAACCAGGTCCTTCTGGACCAGCTTATTCAGTAGAGAGAATCTTGCATGCCCTAGCCTTCTGTGCCACAGTTCAGCATCATCATCAATTGCTTTCAAGCAACTCAGATCACCACTTTGTAAGGACTCAAAATCAGCAACACAGATATTCTTGTATCTTTTGGCCACAAGTACCACTTCACCAGGTACAAGATTTGTAACTGTGCATATCTTGGACAAGAACTCTACCTTGTTTCCTTTATCACATATTTGAGAAACACTCAAGAGATTGTACATAATACCATTGACATAGTATACGTTCTCAATTGAGTGAGTGAGTGATTTTTCAATTCTTCCAACACCAAGAATGTACCCCTTTTTCCCATTTTCAAAAGATACACTCCCTCCTTGCAGGGCTTCTAGTGAAAGAAAGTCCATGGTATTCCCAGTCATGTGCTTTGAGCATCCACTGTTCATGTACTATTGTTGACTGCTTCTTTTTTCACTGTTCCCTGCACAAGAAAATCAAGGGTTAAATTAAGGAACCCAAACAAGTTTGGGTCCCTTGTAATAAGGAAAAGGATGAACGTGTGATCTTTTAGTCCATGCAGGTAACATGAGCTTTTTATGAGTGGCATCAGGTCCTCTTTCAGTAGTTACTCTTTTGGCAAATACCTTGTTTTTCTGAAGAGAATGAACCCTGGCTTTGAAATTTTCTTTGAAATTCCCATTGTTACCACAGTGAGTACACAACCAAGTATCAGGTACAGTAACATACTTTCTATGGGGGTTATAAGGAGTTCTCTCCCTTTGAGACCCTATTCCCTTCATGTTTCCACAATTGTTAACGTACATGGAAGTAATAACATCAGAGGACCAGGTCCACTTAAGAGACTTTTCAAGATCACTTTTTACTCTTTCTAATTCTGCTTGAAGTTGTCTATTTTTCTCAAGCTCAACACACAAACTAGTTTTTATAGCATTCAACTCATTTTCAAGCTTAATGTGTGCCTCACTAGCAATTTCTTTTCCTTTTTCCGAATTTCCAGGCCTGCATTCAACCTTAAGTTCCTCTATAGTTTTCTTTAAGTCTACAATCACCACTAATAGGTCATCTCTTTCTTTCTCAATGACAGTAACTTTCTCTACTAAGGCATCCTTTTCCTTACTAACATTATTAATAGCTTCTTTTAAGTCAACCACTACCACCATTAGATCATCACTTTCGTGTTCTACACTAGGGATTTTATCAGTTAGAACCTCCTTTTCATTTTTAAGATTATCTATTGTTTCCTTCAAATCAACAACACAAACTACCAAGTCATCTCTATTTTGGTCAGCATCCCCTAACTCCATAGTTAAAGTATCTTTATCATTTACAAGACTATGGTAAGCATCAATTAACACATTAGCTATTGACATGAGTTTTTTAGGAGAGTAGGACTTCAGATTTCTCTGAACATCCCAAAAGTTTACCTCATCATTGTCATCATCTTCATCATCATCTGATTGAGCCATCAAGGCGAATATTGAATCATACTCAGTTAATTCACTTTCAAATGCCATCATTGAACTGTCGCCTACATCATTTTCTTCTTCAGACTCACTGGAGGAGTCTCCCTATGCTACAAGATCTTTCTTCACAACATTGTTAGCGGCGTTCTTTCTTTTGAAGTGTTTATCAGGAACCGGGTTCCTCTTAGCTGCTTTGTCAAAGTTGTGTTTGAAATGTTCTTGCTTCAGGAGAGGGCAATTCTTGATGAAATCTTTCTCATGAGATTGTTCCTTGGAATTATTTCACCTAGATAGTGTAACTCATTTATGATGGAAGTTAATCGGATGTGCATATCCTGAATGGATTCATCATCCTTCATTCTGAAGAGCTCATACTCACTGATGAGCATGTCAATCTTGGAATGCTTTACTTGAGTAGTTCCTTCATGCGCTGTTTGTAGAGCTTCCCATATCTGTTTTGCAGATTGACACGCTGATATCCTGTTGTATTCATCAGGATCTATACCACACACCAAAATTTTCTTGGCACTTTCAACAGATTTTCTGTCAGCATCGTTGAACTCCTTCCTCATCTTAGGAACTGTCACAGCTGGATCTCCGACCTTGTTTGTAGGGACAAAAGGACCATCACATATGACATCCCACAACTCAGAGTCTTCAGCCATGATAAATGTATGCATCCTTGTCTTCCAACACCCATAATATTGGCCATTGAACCTAGGTGGTCTATAAGTAGACTGACCTTTTTCCAGGTTTAGTGGAGCAGCCATGGGGATCCATTCTAGGTGTTAATCTGATAGAAAGAACCTGCTTTGATACCAACTGATAGAATATATAAGTCCACCAAACTATATAGAGACCAAGTCCTATAATAGTTTCCACAAAATAAGATCGCACAACAGTAAGTAAAAGGTATAGAGAATTTCTACGTGGAAAAATCCCTACTCAATGGGATAAAAAAATCACGACCTACACTGGTAGGATTTCAACTTCAGTATGAGCAATTTTTTAGATTAAAACCTATGCAACCTAGGAATTAAACTCCGGGCTCAGCCTAGAGCAGCAGCCCCAGTGGAGGACCCTCAGGTCGAGTGTGACGAGGAGGTCCCAGTTTCAGCAGTCCTAGATGGACCAGCTCAGGTCCCAGAGGGGTTCATAACTACCCTAGTGCTTCAGGACGCCCTTGTCCGTCTAGTTGGACTCATGGAGGGTGTATTACAGGCGGGTCTTCTTCCTACAGCACCAGCCGTCTCTCAGGATGGGAGAGGTTCCCAGACTCCTGCCACCAGCGTGCTAGAGCAGCTAGCTCCACAGCTACAGACTCCGGCATCTCAGCCAGCCGGAGTAGCTCAGTCGGGTATTGCAGCACCGGTAGCAGAGGGAGCACCTATGTCAGCAGATGCTCTGTGGAGACTGGACAGGTTCACCAAGTTATTTACTGCTACTTACACTGGTTCACCATCAGAGGATCCTCAGGATTATTTGGACAACTGCCACGAGGTTCTTCGGAACACGGGCATAGTGAAGTCCAACGGGGTTGACTTTGCTACTTTTCGGTTATCGGGCGTAGCCAAGAGTTGGTGGAGAGATTATTGCCTAGCCAGACCAGCTGGATCTACACCTTTGACTTGGACTCAGTTCTCAGAGGTATTTCTGGGGAAGTTCCTTCCCATTACTCAGAGAGAGGACCTTCGGAGACAGTTTGAGCGTCTCTAGTAGGGATATATGTCAGTGACTCAGTACGAGACCAGATTCATCGCTCTAGCCCGACATGCTCTTATGATACTTCCCACTGATCGGGAGAGGGTTCAGAGATTTATTGAGGGATTGGCCCGGCCTATCAGACTTCAAATGGCTAAAGAGTCAGGTACAGACATATCGTTCCAGGATGCGGCCAATATGACCAAGAGGATTGAGATGATACTGTCACAGGGTGGTCAGGGGGCTGACAAGAGGCCCCGTCATTTCGATCGTTTCAGTGGAGCCTCATCTGGGGGCAGGGATTCTTCAGGTAGAGGCCATCCTTCCGAACTTTTTCATTAAGCTCTTCAGGTTTCCCATAGTACTTCGGGTGGTCGTGATTATCAGCCGCACTATTCTGATCAGCAGTCTTACAGTGCGCCACCAGCTCCCATCAGTGCACCGCAACATCAGAGTTTCCGGGGTGGTCATTCAAGTCGACAGGGTCAGATTTAGTTCCCTCACCAGCCGAGGTCTTGTTACACTTGTGGCGGTTCGGGTCACCTTGCCAGATTTTTCCCTCGAGCATCAGGTAGTTCTCAGCATCATGGTTCCCGTGCCATGGTACAGGCACCGGGTGTTCCACAGCCTGCCCATCCAGCTAGAGGTGGGGGTAGAGGTGCTAGAGGTGGAGGTAGAGGTCATAGAGGTGGAGCTCAGACCGCCGGAGGTGGAGGCCAGCCAGTATCCGGCCGTCCCAGAGATGTGGTTCAGGGTGGTGGGGCCCAGCCCCAATGTTATGCTCTTCCAGCCAGGCCAGAGGCTGATTCTTCAGATGCAGTCATTACATGTACTATTCGGGTTTGTGATCGAGATGCTTTAGTGCTATTTGATCCAGGGTCTACGTATTCGTATGTGTCCTCTTATTTTGCACCATACCTGGTCATGCCTAGTGATCCACTGAGTGTTCCTGCTTATGTATCTACACCAGTGGGTGATTCTATCATGGTCGATCGTGTCCATCGTTCTTGTGTTGTGGTGATTGGGGGTCTTGAGACCCGTGTTGATTTGTTGCTTTTGGGTATGGTCGACTTTGATGGTATATTGGGGATGGGCTGGTTGTCCCCATATCATGACATCTTGGATTGTCATGCCAAGACGGTGACCTTAGCCTTGCCAGATTTGTCCCGTTTGGAGTGGAAAGAAACTCCTGGTCATTATACCCGCAGTGTTATTTCGTACGTGAAGGCTCGGCGAATGGTTGAGAAGGGGTGTTTGGCTTAGTTGGCTTATGTGCGCGATTCTAGTGTTGAGGTTCCCTCTATTGATCCGGTGCCCATGGTTTGTGAGTTTCCTGAGGTTTTCCCTTCAGACCTGCCGGGGATGCCACCCGACAGGGACATTGATCTGGCTCCGGGCACCCAGCCTATTTCTATTCCACCGTATCGCATGGCCCCGCCAGAGTTGAAAGAACAGTTGCAGGATTTTCTTGGGAAGGGTTTCATTAGACCATGTTTCCCCTTGGGGTTCTCCAGTGTTGTTTGTGAAGAAAAAGGATGGTTCGATGAGAATGTGCATTGATTACCGGCAATTGAACAAGGTTACAATCAAGAATAAGAATCCACTACCGAGGATTGATGATTTGTTCGATTAACTTCAGGGTGCCAAGGTATTTTCAAAGATAGACTTGAGATTTGGCTACCATCGGTTGAGGATTAGGGCATCCGATGTCCCTAAGATAGCTTTCCGCACTCGGTACGGGCATTACGAGTTCTTAGTCATGTCGTTCGGGTTGACGAATGCCCCAACAAATTTTATGGATTTGATGAACCGAGTGTTCAAGACTTATTTGGACTCGTTCGTGATAGTTTTCATTGACGATATATTAATATACTCCCGCAGTCAGGAGGAGCACGTCTAGCATCTCAGAGTGGTTCTTTAGACTCTAAAGGATAGTCAGCTTTATGCAAAGTTTTGTAAGTGTGAGTTCTGGTTGAGTACAGTTGCTTTCCTGGGTCATGTCGTGTCAGTAGAGGGTATTCAGGTTGACTCGAAGAAGATTGAGGCAGTCAAGAACTGGCCTAGACCAGTATCAGCTACAGAGATTCGGAGTTTCTTGGGATTACCAGGCTATTATCGTCGGTTCGTGGAGGGGTTCTCATATATTGCAGCCCCAATGACTAGGTTGACCCACAAGGGTGCCCAGTTCAGATGGCCGGACGAGTGTGAGGCGAGATTTCAAAGGCTCAAGACAGCTCTGACTACGACACTGGTATTGTTTTTGCCCACAGGTTCAGGGCCTTATACAGTCTATTGTGATGCTTCCCGTATTGGGCTTGGTGCAGTGTTGATGCAGGATAGCAAGGTCATTGCTTATGCTTCAAGGCAGTTGAAAGTTCATGAGAAGAACAACCCAGTGCATGATTTAGAGTTGGCAGCCATTGTCCACGCACTGAAGATTTGGAGGCACTACCTGTATAGCATGGCGTGTGAGGTGTTCACTGATCCTAAGAGTCTTTAGTACTTTTTCAAGCAAAAAGAGTTGAATTTGAGGTAGAGAAGATGGTTGGAGTTGCTGAAGGATTATGATATTACCATCTTATATCACCCGGGGAAGGCCAATGTGGTGGCCGATGCTTTGAGTAGGAAGTCAACTAGTATGGGCAATCTTGCTTTTATTCCGGTCAGTCAGAGGCCGCTTGCTTTGGATGTTCAGGATTTAGCCAATCGATTTTTGAGGTTGGATATTTCTGAGCCTAATCGAGTGTTGGCTTGTATGGTTTCTTGTTCTTCGTTATTGGAGTGTATATGTGATCGGCAGTTTGATGATCCCCATTTGTGCGTCCTTAGGGACACAGTGCAGCGCGGAGGTGCCAAGCAGGTGACATTAGATGATGATGGTGTTTTGAGACTACAGGGGCGAGTTTATTTTCCCAATGTTGATGGGATTCGAGAGTTGATTTTAGAGGAGGCCCATAGTTCCCGGTACTCTATTCATCCGGGTGCCGCGAAGATGTATCAGGATTTGCGGCAGCATTATTGGTGGCATAGAATGAAGAAGGATATTGTGGCATATGTGGCGCGGTGTTTGAACTGTCAATAGGTTAAGTATGAGCATCAGAGGCCTGGTGGCCTATTCCAGAGGATTGAGCTTCCCGAGTGGAAGTGGGAGAGGATCACTATGGACTTCGTTACCGGACTTCCGTTGACCTGGAAGACTTTTGATGCAGTGTGGGTCATTGTTGATAGGCTGACCAAGTCAGCGCATTTCATTCCTGTGGCAGTCTCCTATTCATCTGAGAGGTTAGCTGATCTATATCCGGGAGATCGTTCGCCTTCATGGTGTGCCGGTATCTATCATTTCGGACCGGGGCGCGCAGTTTACCTCGCGTTTTTGGGGAGCAGTTCAGCGAGAGTTAGGCACCTATGTGGAGTTGAGCACAACATTTCATCCTCAGACGGATGGGCAGTCCGAGCGTAATATTCAGATATTGGAGGATATGCTCCGGGCTTGTGTCATTAACTTTGGAGGATCATTGGATCAGTTCTTTCCTGTAGCAGAGTTTGCCTACAACAACAGCTACCAGTCGAGTATCCAGATGGCTCCTTATGAGGCTTTATATGGTAGGAGATGTCGATATCCGTTTGGATGGTTTGAGGCAGGAGAGGCTCGGTTGTTGGGTACATATTTGGTTCAGGAGGCCTTGGACAAGGTCAGGGCCATTCAGGATAGGCTTCGTACAACTCAGTCAAGGAAAAAGAGTTATGCAGATCGCAAGGTTCGAGATGTGGCTTTCATGGTTGGTGAGCGAGTATTGCTCCGAGTGTCGCATATGAAGGGCGTGATTAAATTTGGGAAGAAGGGCAAGCTTAGCCCTAGATTCATTGGTCCGTTTGAGATTCTTGATCGAGTGGGAGAGGTGGCATATAGACTGGCATTGCCACCTAGCTTATCAGCCGTACATCCAGTCTTTCATGTGTCTATGCTTCGGAGGTATCACGACGCTTGATCACGCTCAACTATGTCCAATAAAAAGACTAAACGGACGCTGCAAATATAATCTGGGGTATTAAGCCCAAAGTCGATCCCAC